>JBAMBJ010004062.1:0-82331 GCA_037043495.1 Drosophila recens
GAGCTGTCAGCCAATTGTCAAGTGAAAGCGCCCAAAGGACGATGCAGCGAAGTCAACTGCACTTCTGATGAACTTTTAAGTGATTTCTTTTCTGGCAGACTTTACGAGTTTTTGGCCAACAGCCGGCAGCTGGCAGCTCAGCTTTCTCGCTTTTATCTTTGGGCCAAAGTCAAAGCGAGCGACTTTAAAGTGACTTTTCAAATACTCGTAGTTTAGCGCAATTTTTATTAAATATGTTGTTACTTTGCCTTTGTGGCTCAGCAGCTTTGCGAGCGGCTGTAATCTTAAACTCAATAGTGGCAACTATAAAGAGAGGGCGGTTTGAAAAACTTATAAAAACGAATAGGTTTGCTTTAAGTTTTTTAATTTTGGAAAATTGGTTATCCATTACTTTTTTGTTGTTTTGAAAAGATTTTATGATTTTAACTATATAGTTTTTTGCGTTTTTAAAATGTAAATTAAATGCAAAACTTATGGAAAATCTATAACTTGAATTTTAAAGTTAAACATATCAAATGAAATTCTTAAGGAATTTTTACACTTTTTGTCTTTTCTTCTTTATAAAAATACTTTACTCATATGATGAAAAACTTTAATATTTTTTGAGTTTATAAAATGTAAGCTTAATAAAAAATATATGGAAAATCTATGACTTGAATTTTAAAATTAAACATATCAATTTCTTAAAGAAGTTTTTCACTTCTTGTCTTCTCTTCTTTATAAAAGTAAAGATTTCTTAGTTTATTGCTTTTCAAATTTGTTTAACTTTTACCATAAAAATGTTTGCTTAAACTTCTGGGGCAACCCTCTCTTACCTGCTTGGAATTTTCATTGTTTTTATAGCGCTTTGCCGTTAACAGCATCATTTCCCTCTCTCCAGCTTTCAACGACCTCGCCAGTTGACCAAGTGCAAGTTTATTTTTAAGTGTGCAACGTAAACTTTATGGTTGGCCGAGAGAAGAGGAAGCAGCAGCAGCAGAAGGATCAACTTTGCCAGCACTTGTCCTATTTCTGCCCTTTCTCGTATTTGCCCTATGTTGTCTGCCTGTTTATTATTAAAAAATTTGTTGCCATTTGCTGCTACCCTAAAGAAACTTGGTCCAAGGTTTATGGCCAGCTTGCGTGCACACGTGTCCGGCATTTGGCAGGAGTTGGTTATCCAACTGGCAGGATGAGCAGGGGGGACCGGGGCAATGTGCAGCATGGCCATGGCCAAGTGTCAAAGTCCATGAAAGCAGATTAGGGTCAACCATAAACCACCTGTTGTCGCTCTACAAAGAATTTAATCAGAGCTCGCAAGTATCGCTTTCACATTTAATTCTGTGTTCATTTTTCTGCTGTCATTGCTCAAGCTAGTCTGTTTATTATAGTTTTTCTTACATGTTATTGATAAGTTTTTACGAAAAATAAACTTGCAAAGTGGTTTTTCTGTTGAAAAACTACTCTCGGCAATTTTTATTTTTATTTTCAGAAAAAAAAGAAGACAAGAAAATATAAGTTAGCGCATTCTTACATTAATATATTAAATAACTTGATTTTATTTTAGTTTTTATAAGTACTTCTGGTTAACTGCTCTTAGTTGACATTAAAAAAATAAGTATATCTTTCTGATTAAATCAGGGATCTTATTTCATAGCTTTTATCATAAAACTTATAAGAGATTTTATGATTCAAGCTATGAAATAAGAGTTATTTTCTCATTTTTTATAAATAAGTTGAAAAATAACTTTTATTTTCATAATTTATTAAAAAATTTCCAATAAGAGGTTTTTTAACTTCTAAATAAAAATTGAAAAATAACTCTTATACATAATTTTTATTTTTAAAATTGAAAATAAGAGTTAAGAATAATTTTAATAATAAAAATTTTAAATCTAAATGTATCCTGTTCTTGGATAGTCCTTCCAAAAATAGCGTATGTGCAATTTTTTAATGTGCCTGTCATTTTTTTACTGCTTGATTTTTTTCCGGCTCATAACTCTTATTTGCAATTTTTAAAAATAACAATTTTTCAGTTTATATTTAACATTATCTGCAGATTTGGCTAAAGCAACAAATAAATAGAAAGTCTTTCTCTCATTTCAATTTACTCTGCACAATCGCTTTTTTTTTGTTAGCCAGTATAAAAGTGTTATTCCAAGTTGTTATTGCTCAGACACTTTTGTGGTTGTGGTTTTACGACCTCTCACCTTAATATAATTTAAACTTCTTTGATATTTTTCCACACTTTTTAAGTTGGCTTCTCTTTATTAAGTTTCTTTTTTTTTTTTTAATAATGCAGTTGACTAAAAAGTTATACAAAAAACAATTAAACTTAGCGCTAAAGTTAGAAACAGACAGGCGACGTGGTTGGAGTTATTTCAAAGCGAATAGTGAAAGTCCCGTATCCCGCATAAGTTTTAATATAACACAAGAGTTCACTTACAGTTAGCGTGTGTGTGTGAGTGTGTGTGTATGTGAGTGTAAGTGTGTGTGTGTGTGTGTGCTTAAAAGCTAGACATAATCAGGATTCCATTTGTTCGTGAGTTCAGTTGAAGTTCTTGAGTTTATTTTTTTACCATTGAGCGCGACGATTTCCATTGCGCTCCGAGCTGGAACTGGAGCTGGAACTGGAGTGAAGTTGCTGCTCGTTGTCCTCGAGCCTGTCCAGCTGCCAGAGCTCGTTGTCCAGCAGGCGGCGTCCCTGGCTCCAGCTGATGGCGGCACCAGCCCGAGCGCCATTGCCATTGAGGCGCGTGGAGATCAAACCATTCAGATTGCCAGACTCCAGGATCAGGGGAGAGCTTATGAGCTGGGCCTGCAGCGAAGCACTCGAGGGCTGGGTGAGGATCAAGGGCTGGGCATTGCTGCGTTCGATGGTCAGTCGGGCATTGGGCAACTGCCGCCAGGCATCCAGACCATGTTCCCGGGTCAGCAGTGAGGTAGTTGTGGTCGCACCCGGCAGACGGGAGATCAAGGTGGGCGGATGGGAGACGAGGCTGGCCTGCAGACTCTGGCCCAGCAGCTGGGCGGAGCTGGGCAGGAGCAGCGTCTGCTGATCGTTGCTGTTCAGACGATCGAGCAGACGTTGGTTCTGATTGTGGCGACGTTCCTGCTCCCTGTCCTGCTGATCCCGCTCCCGCTGCTGATCCCGCTGCTGTTGCTGTTGCTGGTCCCGCTGCTGTTGCTGTTGCTGTTCCGCTGCTGCTGCTGCTGACGACGCTCCTGGTCACGATCCCGCTGCTCCTGCAGACGCTGCAGTTCGCGCAGCTGCTGCTCCTGCTGCTGACGCTGCTGCTCCTGCTGCTGACGCAGCTGCGCCGTTTGCTGCACCTGCTGCTGGAACTGCTCCATCAGCTGCTGGGCCTGCAGACGCGCCTGGTTCTCTGACTCGCGGCGCGCTTGTGCCTCCAGCTGCAGATGCGACTGTTGCTGTGCATCGGCGATGGCCTGGGCCTCGGCCATGGCCTGAGCCGAGAGCCGGGACTGCAGCTCCTCGATGCTATTGTAACGCGAGGAGGAGGACGAAGAGGCAGAGGCGGAGGCGGATGACTGTGCGGAACTGAGACGTTCATCCAGCCGCTGCTTGGACACAATGGCATTGAAGCCACTCGCATCATCCGCTGTGTAGTCCACAATGCGACGCGTGCCATCGGGCTCGATGAGCGAATATTGTCCCTTGACCAGATCCCCGTCCCGCTTCTCCTCCTGCCGCTTGTCGTCGCCGGTCAACGTGTCGCGCACATCGTAGGCGAATGTGTATTGTGGCCGACTGTCGTAATCCTCGCTAGACTCGGGCAATATGGTGGTGGCCTCATCCAAATTGTCATCATCGTTGTTCAGCAGTTGTTGTTGCTGTTGCTGCTGCTGTTGCTGCTGGTGTTGTTGCTGTTGCTGTTGCTGTTGCAGGTTGGATGACTTAGTCAACTGGCTGAGCTCGATGGGTCGCAGATAGGATGCATTTGCCACACTGCAGGTCAGCAGACTCAGGCACAGCAACAGGCAATACTATGCAAAGTAAAAAAAAAGGAAAAAGAAATTCACATAAAAAATATGCCGAAAACTTGACCAGCACATAAATCAAATTGGCCAATTGCTGTTGGCATCATAAATTTGCCATTCACTTTTTTTGTGTGTCCTTAAATGAATGAGTTTCCTGCTCCTACTCGAAGTGAGCACCTAAATCTCTCTTTACAACTCTCACCAAAAGCCTATTGACAGCATTTTTCTTGAAACTTTGTCTGTCTTTTCGGATTAGCAGCGATTTTGGTTAGGGTACATTAACTTTGTTATGCCGTTTAGGCCATAAATGGGAAAGCTGCTCAAATTGCGATTATTATACTGAAGATATGTATTATATCTTCTGTATATTCTGTATATGGGCATTTCTCCAGAAATGTCAACCAAGCCTAAAAACGAAAAATTGCTCAAAAACTCACATTTTGTGCAATTATGTTCCAAAAATGTGTTCAAGTTATTTATTTAAGCAATATACGCTAGAAGAAATTCAATAGGATGAACATATAGATTCTACATTGGAATAAATTCACTTTTTCCATATTTATGTCCATTTTCTTAAAAATTGATTTCCAAAATGGACCGTTTGTATTTTTTCGATTACACTCAGTAAAATAGTAAGATTGTAACATAAACCATTTTAATACATAGAAATATATTGAAAGTTTAATTTAAAACAAGTTTTTCGAGCTGTTTCGATATATTATTTAAAAAAAGAGAGACAGAAACAACAGAAATATTTTGTGGAAAAAAATGTCACGTGCGACATGTCGCATGCGACAGTGACTCAAATTACATTTAAAAAAAACTACTTGATATTTTTAAATCAAACAAAAAGCATTTTTTAGATAAATAAATACATTACATTTCAAAATAAATAGCATCAAAATATACGTTCACGTTTTGCCGAAATCAGTGCTAGAACTGGTTGCCGAAAAAACGACTTCTATCTGAGTCGCGTGCGAATGCCTTAGTTTTTTTAAAATATCTTGAAAACGAACAATTTCCCAAAATCCACTTTAGCACCAATTATAGTGCTAATCAATACCTATAAGTTTCTCCTTTTGTTTTAACAAAATAATGTTTTGGCATATGTTTTATTTCACTTTGAATGCGTACGAATGTCGCATTCGACATGGGAGAATTACCCATATTTAGATAATAAACAGAGCTACCTATTAAATAGTTAATTTCAAATAAATTTGCAAATTATCGCCATTTATATTTTATGTATTGAATAAAATTTTTAAAAAAATTAAAAAAAATTATTGAAAATTTAAATTTTATTTAAATAAGATTACCTACAAAATGCTACAAATTTTTTGTGTCAACAAGTGCAAACAATATTCCTGATATTGTATTTGTCTTTTTTATCCGCTCTACCAAATTGTCCTAATATTTTTCAAAGTTTTATCGTTTTTTATATATTATATCCCAATAATGAAAATAATGCATTTTTATACAAAAAAAAGAGCTACTTTTAAAAAGATTATTTCAAATAAATTCGCAAATTATCGCCATTTATATTTTGATTTTTAAATATAAATTTTATAAAATCTCTTGATGTTCGTTTTGCATGATTTGGATTAAGTGAAAATTTTTATTTTAATTTAATTGAGATTATACATATTACCTACAAAATGCTACACTTCTTTTTTGTCCGCAAGTGCAAACAATATTCCTGATATTTGCCTTTTTTATCCGTTCATACAAATTGTCCTAATATGTTTACGAGTTTTATCGTTTTGTACTTTTGATCATCCTGATTTATGGCCTGTCTTTGGTTCGATGCGTTTTACATGCCACCGCAGGCAATCGGCCGGGCTAAAATTTATGGCCAGAACTGAATGGCAGAACTTACCCGTTTCATGGCTGTTGACGTTAAGTATTTGACTAGTTGGCTGCTTGTTTTGTTTTGTTATTTGTTAATGCTGATACTGATGCTGTTCGGTGGCTACTTGGCAACTTGTCTCTTTGCTTGCTACTGATGTCAATCCGCAAAAGCATTGGCCATTTTATACATAAGTCGGCCACAAAAAGGGCCATCGTCAGATACAGAACCAGACCACACTTGATATGCATTGAGGCTTTCAAATTTGTTTAGTTAAGGTTACAAATGACCTTCCTTCTGTGCGGGTGATACGCCTGCTTGACCAGCCCAAAGCCCAAAAGCTGCAGCACAGCATTCACTTTTCAGGTGCTCAACGAGCAAAAAAACAAGATACAAATTGTTGACAGAGAAGAACGTGGCCAAAGTGGCTCAGGAAAATGTCAGGCACAGTGCGTACGGAAATTGGAAATTGGCCCGACGAGTACACACTAAACTGAAGCCCAAAAACAAATTTGTAATTTTGTAATTTCCAGCCACAGGTCCAATTGCAAATGGGCGAGAGACAAAGCCAGAGACACAAAACAAACAAATGATGATGACAAAGAAGAAATCTGATAGGCCCCTTGTCTTAGTCGAAGACTCTGACTAGTTTCAGACTGCTCTGTAAATGTAGTTTTATATCTTAATAATGCAATAATGAGGAAAATTAGCTCAATGAACTGACAAAGTGAAGTATTCAATTTGAGAGATAAACAGAAACCAGAAAAAGAAAAGATGATATTATAACCTTGAGAACTATTTCTAAACCATAAATTTAATTTTTGTAAGCAATTAATATAAAAAATAAAAATGCATTCAATAACTACGAAAAGTTTAAGGGAACTCACATGAAATAATATTCGTTTTTAGCAGGGACCGTAATCATTATCAGTTTTATTATTAAAATTAAATAATAGTGATTATATTTCAATTTTTAACTATTTTCTTCACTGACAATCATTATTTTTTAATAATTTCATAAAACTTAAACCGTAATCAATACTTTCGAATTGATAATTTCAATCATAAATAAGTAAAACGTTTTTTTCTTAATTTTTTGTATTTTTTACTTTTGTGTCAGATTTTGTGATACGTTTAATGATTATATAATTTTATGAAATACAATTAATAAAAATATATACAATGCATACATATACGTATAGCACAAAAAAATGTTGATTTTAATTTTGAGCGAATTAAATAAAAATCATTAAAAATACATATGTAAATAATTAATAAAAAAATAATATTTAAAAAAAATTTTGAAGAAAAAAATTTATGCTGGGAGGTGCCTTACGGTCCCTGGTTCAGTTACGAATTAAAACTGAACTTAAATTTATACAATAATTTAAAATTTGAATACTAAATATTTTTTGTATCAAAATATCATAGATTTATTTGACATCAGTCACAAAATAGCATCAGAAATCAAATAAATTTCAGAAATTCAGTAAATGTCGCTTGTAGTTAAAATTGAATAGAATTTTGTTATACAAGCGTAAATTAATTCATAAATAATTGAAGATGGATCCAAGTCTGAGTGAGCTGCTGCAGCAGGCACAGTGCCTGGCCAATGAGGCAGAGGCGATGGCGACTCATCCAGCTGTGGAGCGGACACTTCCCCAGGTGCTGCGGGAGACTGAGGAGATGCACGCAAGGCTCACAGGGCGACTGACACAGCCCAAGGAGGAAAACGCGCGACAGGCCAGGATAATGCTTGGAATGAAGGGCATCGATCTGCAGCTGTTGACGAATAAAGTTGAAAATCTCAATTTGGGCAACTCCTTTGAGCCCAGCGTTGATCAGTGGGACCCGGATGTGGCTGGATATTTGCAGACCAAGTGGCAGAATGTGATACTTGAGGTAATTGAGGAGACCAATTCGAACATCTTCAAGACGGTGGAGAAGCGAAGGTGGCACAGTCGCTTTGCGGATTGGGAGGAGGAGAAGCAGTTAATACTCAATGGTTTTTCAGAGAGTGCTGAGAATTCTGCACCTCGCACTTCTCTCAACTGCACAGAAATGTTGTACGCCAAGGAGCTGATGAACTATAATTATTGCCAGAAGAAACGTGAGAATCTTCTGGACACATTCACCCAACTGGCCGAGAAAAATATCAAAGAGGCTGGCATAACTAAGATGTGGAGAGTTTTGAGACATGTGGCGAAACAAACGCCACTGTGCCTCCACATGGATGCCGTGAGGACTCGTCAAGGAGCGCCACAGTTTCTGCAACGGGCTCGTCTCTTTTTGGAGCTTGGCTACAGAAACCACTTGAGCGAGGTCATCCAGCGGAGCAGGAGCGTGTCCAAGTGCGGTGGCATTCCCAGCATCTACAGCAAGGTCAAATCATTTGTGGGCATTAAATTCCAACAGCCTCAGTCGCTGTGCGAACTCTGCGATGTCTGCCACAGTCGACCCCTTTGGCCCCATGTCTTCTACAGCCTGCGCTGTGGCGACCCTGAGGCTGCTGTTCAGTTTCTCAGGGATTGGGCTGATCCCCATCCAGATTTGCGTGAACTCATTCAGCAACAGGACAGGTTCCAGGCTGATCCAGATCCTAGCCAGCAAAGCTTGCGGCTTGCCAGAATGCGAACGTCCCTCTCTTTGGAGTACAGCCACAAAATGCGACTCTGCAGCGATCCGTATAAAAAGGCGGTAAGATTGAATACATTATATACCCATTGGTTGCATATAACAGGCATAAGAACCAGGCTTCTTTGACCATGTAAAATATATATTTTCTTGGTCCAACTTACATCCACATTCGATAGATTTTAATACCAAAACGAGCTAGACACTCCAAATCTTGTGCATAGACTACATGTGTTCATCCAGAATGCCATAAGACGAAATAACGAAATATTTGTTTACTATATGTTACATTTTGCTTAAGTGAAAACTCATTTTCTTTTTAGAAAGTTTTTCATATCTCTTTAACTTGGTTTTTATTTCATTTTGGACATTGTTTCGTTTTTTTCAAATATTTATCGACTATTTTCAACAAAATAAATATTAATTTTAGTTTAAGCATTAAAATATTATAGAATAATATTTAATAAGCTTTCAATATTTATTATAAAATATTTTTTTTTATTATTTGACATTTTTTCAACTTTTTCTAATGGTTTTCGACTATTTTCAACAAAATAAATATTAATTTAATTATTAATAATACTTAATAATCTATAAATATTCATTTGAATATGGTTTTTATTTATTTTTGGACATTTTTTAAATTGTTTCAAATAGTTTACGACTATTTAAAACAAAATAAATATTAAGTTTAGTTTAAACACTAAAATATTATGGAATATTATTTTATAAGATTTCAATATTTATTAAACAAAATTAGAACAAATTGATAAATAAATTAATGTAATTGATAATTTTTTAAATGTGTACATACATTGGTATCTCTGGAATTTTGTTTCAAGAATTTAATTTGAATTTAAAATTTTGATTTAAACAATGAAAAAAAAATCATGATTTGAAATTTGATTATTAAAATATTTATTTATTTAAGAACTAGTTTATAACATTACTTACAAAATAAGTGTTTTATTTTTTTTAATTTCTTTGCCAGGTATTTGCCATTGTTTTGGCCATCGAACCAGTTGAGCCACATTGCAAGATATTGACTACCATGGAGGACTATTTGTGGATGCAGTTGACCATGTGTAGCAAGGTCAAGCAGCTTAACATCGTGGATCTGCAATCTACGATGAGTCTCAAGTACGGTATGAGCTATCTAACGGGAGGTAAGGTGACGCCATCGTACTTCCAACTGCTCGTCCTCACCGGTCACTTTGAGGCGGCCATTGAGTTATTGAATCGCGCGCAGGAGAACTCAGTGCATGCCGTCCACATGGCCATTGCACTGAATGAGCTCAACATTCTGGGAATGCCCAGCAATGAGCTGGATCCATTGCTTGGCAGCCAACCTGGAGACGATTCTTCCGTGTGTCGTCTCAATGTGCTGCGACTTATCATCAGCTATGCCGCGAGATTTGAGAAATCGGACCCAAATGAGGCGTTGAATTATTACTACTTATTGCGTCATTACAAGTCCACAGATGGACACAATTTGATGCTGAAGTGCATCGCTGACTTCGTGCTGAAAAACTGCTCAGTTGATGTGTTAAACTTGATCTTTGGCAAAGCGGATCCGTACAATCCTTCGTATTATTCGGGGTGAGAAATTTGTTTTAAATATAATATTAGCTACTCTTAGAGAAAAAGAATATATTTTTAATTTGTGGCAATGTTTGTGTAAATGTATATACCCCAGGGAAATAAGTATATGTGGATGAAGTTATTCAGAAAATATACATTACATCTTATCATTAAATTTCCATTTGAATGACACAAAAATTTCTTTAAACCATTTAGTACTACTTTTTTCCTCGATTTAAAAAAAAATATATTTTGATGCAAAAAAATTCAAACAATTCTAAGAGTGACTGCAAAAAAATATTTTTGTTAGTATTTTTTTAAATTTTTTGAAAATCCTAAAAATTACTATTTTAACCCCTTTTTCCTCCTTCTCATAAAAAATGTGCCATTTTAGCAATTTTCAAAAAATCATAAGATAAGATTATTTTAAGAAATCTGAATCAAATATTTTGTGTAAAAAGTATATTTTTTTTGAACAGCTTCATTCACATATACATACTTATTTCACTGGGTGTATTCCGTCTTTATAAACAAACAGATTTCAGTGATAGAATGAGCTAGACGCACTAAAATTGGTATGTAGACTTCCTATACAATACGAGCAGACTTGTCGAGTTAATTTTAAATTTTGTTCGAGAGTATAGATAACTAGTTCTATCTTCTTTAGTACTTTGTTCTTAATTTTTTTACTGTTTTATTTATCCATCGGATATCTTACTGTCGTAATCACATCACTGTAACTTGTTTAATTTGGGAAATCCTTTTTCAATCTTACACGTTTCCTTGCAGCGGTATTTCTGACAAATTACCATTCGTGGAACTTGACAAGAGTGATCTGGCCTCCATGGTGGCCACCGAGCTGACCAAGCGCTGTGAATACGAGTGGGCAATTGAGATGTATTTCATAAGTGGTCAACTGAATGAGGCAATGCGTTTAATTTGCTCCCGTTTGGCTGAGACAGTGCATCTGCCCAAACAGAATGACGGATTACGCAAAATGACATCCAGATTAAGTCTGGCATTGACCAGACGCAGCTCCAACTTTGATTTGAATGAGCTGGGAGCATTCAAAATGCTCACACTGCTGATGCATTTTTTCGACTTGTTTCATGCTGGCAAATTTCGTGAGGCATTGGAGCTTCTAGACGAAAGTCAGCTGATACCCCAGAGTTGTCAACAGATCAGCAATTGCCTCGGAACTCTAAAAGTTTTGGGTGCCGATGCCGTTAAAGTGCTGCCCAATGTCCTGTTGGCCGCCATGAAAATCCTATTCACGGAGTATCAAAAGGAGAGTTTACCCCATAGCGCCACCAAGTTGCAGCTGAGAGAACGCGGCAAGGCATTGATTAACTTTGTGGCGACTCTGCCATATCGCTTGCCACATGACACCAATAAGCGCCTGGTTCAAATGGAATTAGAAATGCAAATCTGAACGGAAAAGAACTAACTAAAAATATGTTTTTCTTGTTGATTATAAACATTAATAAAAGTTGAAGAGCTCCGAGTCTCATGCTAACTTACAGCTGACATTTGTAAGCCTCTATCTATTACTTTTCATACATATTATTGTTGAGCGTCGAGTGTCCCCTACAGTGGCTGTGTGCAGTATGTGCCCACACTAAAGTCAACATGATTTAGATGGGACACTGAATGCCTGAAAGCTTTATCAGCTGTAACAACACAGAGAGAGAGAGGGAGAGGGAATGCAGCAACAATGTCAACATCTGTAGTAGCAATGCGTAGGAAAATAAAACGCCAGCAACATGAGCTAAAAAAATCGAGAGAGAGGAGACAGGAGAGTGAAAAAACAAACAAAAACAAAAGCAAGAGAGAATAACAACCAACTGGCCAACTGGCTGGAAAGAAAAAAATTTCATGCATGACTGAAATACAAGAAGAGGAAACAAGCAACCAACCAACAGCAGGCCCATTAAAGCTCCGCGCTGTGTTATTCTATCTGGTGCATAGTTTTAGGCGCCACGTTAAAAAAAGCAACAGCAACAACATGGCATATGGCCAAGAGGAGCAGAGGAACTGTAACTAGGACCATGTGTCGCCATTGTTGAACGCTTTTCTATTTTCCTCGTTTCGTTTTGCTTTATGCGCGTGTTTCGTTTGTAGGACTTTTTTGTTTTTATTTTTTGTCCAACTGCTAGACGTAATTGAGTTCTGAATGGAATGAAAAGTCCTGAAATGAATTTGAAAACAGTCGAGTGTACAAATCGCAAGTGAAATTCCCTCAACGGAATAATTACTAAATTGTTAAACAAAGAGAAAATCGGGCCAATTAGACTCAACATGCATTTGCCATTAATTTCCACGTAATAATCAATTTGATCCAATTACCTGGTATTTTCTTTAATAATTTGCTTTTATTAGCCTTGCACAAATAAATTATGTAGATAGTTTCGGCCAGTTGCCGTGCAATTTAAAGCAATTCATGAATAATGAATCGCAATTGCAATTTTCACTTTACAATTTACACTTGGCACACAAACAATTGTAACGATTGCCAAGGTAAACAAAGTCAGACAGAATTTAAATCAGCTGCACTGCGATTGCTTAATACACTACATCCAGGACTTTCGAGATACTTTTTCACTTTAAAGAAAATGTTTTTTAAATAATCTCTCAATATATATTTATTTTTAAATAGTAAGGGCCGTTTCTACATGGGTTTTTTTAGAGATTCATTTTTGATACACATACATTAAATTTCAAACGAAAATATTATATTATATAAAGTGCTTAAGAAATTATTTGAATAGGGTATCTGATTGACGAGCATTCTTATCTGCTCGTTCATTATTGATTGTTATGACAAAATGATTGCGTATTTGGATTATTTACTTCATTCTGTTGCGCATTTAATTCAATATTATTCCTTGAGCCTTATTGTTAAGATTTCATCTTAATCTTTACTATTTTTGAATTTGAATACATTAATCTCCAACAATTATCGATTTATTTTAAATCAATCATAGCTTAATTATTATTTCTCAACAATTTATTTCCAATCATTCGTATTACAAATACTATTTTCCAATTTAATCTATAGTTTCCTTTTGCTTTTTTGCAATTTTAAATACTTTTCATTTGTCCGTATATCATATTTCTCCCATTGGTAATAAAAAAGTTAAGCTTCTTCTTTATCTGCCAAATTCTAGTTTCTATCTCATTATGTCCTTAATGCTCCCGTTGATAATACACCCGGTCAACCCAATGGCAATGCTCCAATTTGATTTGTATAAGTATCTGCAGTCCACTCTTTCGAAAAGGGAAATATACTTGTATGCCAAACAAACAAAGTATGAAATGCAGCTAGGATGATAGGATTTGTGTGCTCGCTTCCCTCGGGGCATTAACGTTTTACAATTTTTACAATTTCGCCAACAATTTTCGAGCAAAGTGAAAGCAATTCAATCTGTGGCTAGTTCGTAACTGGTAACAATTTTGTTGCTGCTGCTGCTGTTGTCGTTTGTGGTTGTCCAGCGGTTGAGTGGTGTCACAATTTCTCGCTGCTGCACTGATTGAGTTGGGCTGCGTTGCTATTTGACAGATACCAGTGGAGATTGGTTGAGATAGACAGCATTTGGCCCGGTTGACTGTTTCAATTTATTTTTCATATTTATGTATTTGACGTTTGTGTTTGGTTCTTGTTTTTTGTTTTAGTTTTCTATTTGGCTGTGGAATCCCCTTTGGATTGCGTTCAAAATGCCAAAAGTTAAAATAAACACACTGATTCTGAACAAACACACACACAAATATACATACAAACATACAGCCAGGACACAAAACAGGAAGCACTTGCAAAAGTATGCCAACAATAATTTTTTTTTTGCCGTTTGTATGCTTTGCGCTATTGAAAAGGAAATGAATGGCAGGCAGAAAAGTTAAATCACCTCGAGCACTAGGCGTGGCAGCCACTGTATGTTTTCCGCCGCCCATGGGGCGTATACGAAATATTCGCGCATAATACTTCCAAAAGCCCGTGTTCTTTGCCGGAATTCAAAACTCGTCACTATTTCAGCCCGTTTCAGTTTCAGTTTCGCGTTCGTGTTTGCTTTTAGTATTCGATTTTCCATTTGAAACAACAGTAAACACTCTAAACGGGTTTCAATAATGAAACGAAAATGTTGTCAGCATTTTTAAAGCTCTCAAATTCAAATTACACTTATCTTTGCTTTGGATGCCAATTTGTTTTGCACTTTATGCGTGTGTCCTTGATAACTGCATCCTCCCTCCTTAGCTCTCTCCTGCATTCATTTATGCATTTTATGCATTTGGGCAACGCCATCGACATTTTTGCATTTTGTACAGATATGTTTGGATTTGGATTCGGATCTGCAATCAGCAGGCAGCGAAATTTGCCACATTTTCAACAAATGACATCCGTTTTGCATATTTTTTTAATTTCGCTCTCCGACCTGCAGTTTGCTATATTATGTAAATTTTTATTTTTTTTATTAATTTCCGTATGAAATAAATTACTTTTCACATGACAATAAAAACATAATTATATAGCTTTAATTGGAATTTATTGTGCTGGTCAAAAGCTAATTCAATTGGTTTTTCTGTTGCCTAAGCTTAGTTAAAGTTAATTGTGTTTAATTTATTATTGGAACTTTAATAAATATATAATTAATTTCGCTTTCCAAATAAGTAATTATTAGTAACGAGTTTTTACTAAAAAGTAATTATTTTTTACAATAATTAATTTAATATTCTCTTCTAAATTTATGATCGTTATGAATTTAATTTACATTTTATTTAATGACTTTTTATGAGCCTTCTGTACTTTAATAGGTCAATTATACAGTTCAGACGTGTTGCAAACGTTAATTTAAACTTTCTTACAATATTATTTTTTGATTAATTTTTTTTGCTTAAATAAATATTGCTTCAAGTGTGCACTTAAAAGTTTAAGCAAGAGCTCTTGAGTGACATGTTAAAGCTAAAAATGAAAACCACGAAAAGAATGAAAAATGAGAGTGTGAATGTGAGTTCAACACGTACGAAATAGGCAAAGCCTTGCCATAAATCAGAAAAAATAAAAATCCTAACCTTTCCTAGTGTCAGTCATAAGAACTGTGTTTGGAATTCCCAATGGACTCAAAGAACTTAAGACTAAATAACTTAGACGTAGCTAAAGATTCACAAACATTTTAATGTCTTTCGATTTTGAGAGTCATATCAATAAAAAAGTGAAGAAGCTTAACATATTTATAAAAGTCAATACATATGACATTATCCAACACTTTGCAATCAAATAAAGTTGTTCAGCACTAGTGTTTTTCAATAGTTTTGGCAATGATATTTTGTTTTTAATTACTATAACAATAGCAGTGGTTTGAATCATTCACAATAACAAAAATCAAATTTTAATACGTAAACATTTCATTTGCTTTAATGTGCAATTGTGAATTGTTCAAATCGAAGCGAAACCAAAGCAATCGAATCGAAACGAACAAAACAAAATATAGTACAAGAAAACAAAACAAAACCAAACAAATGTTTATTTGCGCATTGGGACGGGGCAATTAATGAATTTCATTTGTTACAACGCACTGTGCGCTGTTGATTGCCTCACTTTTTGCCTGAAATGTGAAAATTGTGGAAATGGAAAAGTGAAAATGAAAATGTATATGGCACTCGTAGGCAGGCAATTATGAAAATCAATAGCAGAAACAAAAACAGAGATAAAACAGCAGCAGCATCTGCGTCAGTTGACTTTAATTAACCTAAGTTTTCGCGCCACTTATACACTGGCCACAAAAGTATTCAGATTGAGTTCAAGAAGTCAACCAGTTGGCATTGAATTGAAATAGACCATGGGAGTTTGAAGATGGCCTTTTATAACTGAACGATCAGTTAACCAAAAACACAGAAGTTATTCAAAATGAAAGCAGTGCGAGGCCGTTGCTCAAAGTAAACTGCTTGCAGACTGTGTATGCAAAACTGCTTGCAGTTAATGATTGCAGAGCGAGCTGATTGTGGTGTAAAAAGATCTGCAGAGACTCTATTTATTTATTTAAATTATTTATATAATGTGTTGTTTACTTCATTATAAATTGAAAACTAAACTTTCGATATGTAGATAAATTCTTATTTAATGATGAGTATTTAAACTTCCTGAAATATGTGTGTTTGTCGTCAATACCAATATTTGCCCCATACCGAAGGATAAATATTATTATAACGGTATCGAAATTAGCACCGATAATTTGCCCTCGCAAACTCTCCGTGGTTTTCTGAAGGGCATTGGAAGCTTATTCAAAGATGGCGAGTGATTGTTGAACTAGAAATCTTATGCAGAGTTGGGGATAGATATGTGTTGCTCAGGTAATTACTTTTTTGCATTTTTTTGCTTTGTAAAATGTAAAATGTTAGAGACGCTTTATCTACTAATTTTAAGTTCTTTATTTAGCGTTATAATATTGATTCTTATTAGTTTAAATTAAACACCTTTTACTGGACACTTTGATAGCGTGACACCTTCAATGGACTAGTCACTAAGTGATATTTAAACGGTCTCAATCGAATTGCAAATTGAGGCATAAAATATTAATGAATTCAAGAAAATATTTTTTAGCCGCCAAGCATTTGAAATCCGGCGTGATTAAGTTTTAAATTTACTACACCATGCTCTAAGTATGTCACTGTCATCATATAATATGTAGACTTGGCGATAATATAGACAATAATAAATGACAACTGAGCTTAAATTTATTTGCATAATAAAGTTAGTGCAACTATTCAGCTATGTTTATTCCATTTTTAAACTGGTTGTAATATTAATATTACTAAAAAAGTCTTCAAATGACACTTTCTGTATTTACTTCTTAACTGGTTTCTTCTTTGAGCTCGTCTGCTTTAATTTTTCCTATTTTTTGTCCTCAAGGTCTCTTTGTTTTATGAGCAAATCGATGACATTGCATGCAAAGAGTTTCAAGAACAGCACAGTTCAGATGACGTAGTCTTCTTTTCGGCTTGCCGCAAATCCAAAGAGCGAAACTGTGCCACAAAAGTCGGAAAAGCCAGCCAATTTTCTGCTTACTTTGCGTTGGCTGCCTGCAGGCAAATATCCCTAATTCCCAAAATCAACTACCTCATCGAAAAACTGTTCTCTCTCTCTCTCTCTTTTTCTCACTTGTACTAGTACTTTTGTTCGTAAGCCAAAACATGGTTTAAAAGTTCACAGCACGCGGCTCACGATGCGTATACGTAATGCGAAGCGAGCAACTGCGACAAAAGGGAATACAAATCAAATAGAAATGTTGCCATTTTTCAATACATTTTCACTAGTTTATTTATATTTTAGAGTAGTACAATAATAGGAGATTTAATTGTAGTACATGGATAACTCCGTTAAATTTAGTTGTCATTGTTTTTAGCTTGAACTACAACCGCAAACAGTGAATAAGCCATTTTCACTGTAACAGCAAAGGCGTTCAGATTGAGTTCAATGAGTTTGCCGGCCATGACAGGTCGCTTCAGCAGCCCCAATGTCAACTGGGTAAAGATGAGCACATAGCGTTGATATTCAACCGATTGCTCATACCAATTGCCCGAGAAGATGGCATTGGGTAGACGTCCGCACTCCTGGGCCAAAACACTGGCAAAGTAGCAGCTGGGAAATAACTGAACACACACGACGGCAAAGTACGCGACATTATAGATCAGGGAGACAATATCTTCGACATAGAACAAGCTATAGATCACGATTATGCACAGATTCGTGCCACAGAAGACCAACTGCACGAGCTGCACAAGGCTGACGGTTTCTCTAGTCAGCTCGTGTAGTCTAGAAATAATTAAGTAAATGTTAAAATTAGTTAACATTTTATAAAAAAATATAAAATATTTTTTCTAGTATTTTAATTAATATTTTAGATTAATCTAAAAGTATAAAAGTATTACTAAAATGTTTGCAAGTCTCTATTGATAAACACGTATGTGAACTAACTAGATAAAAAATAAATTATTTCAATTGCATTTATTAAATATCTAGTTTGCTACTTTTTTTGTATGTGAATGGGGACATATAAAATAATATTGTAATATGTATTATAATTAATAATATTAATACCTATTGAATATTTTGCACCTATGAATTAATTAAAAAGGCAGCAATGTTTGCTTTTTAAATAAATAAGTATTTTAGAGAGCAGATAAATGAAACACAATCTCTTTTTTACCTCATAATTAGCTTGAAATCCTGAAAGCAGGCCTTCAACTCCTGTTGAGTCTCGATGCCAGGCGTCTGATGAAATCCCAGACGCGACATGCGTATTCCAAATAGATGAATATGGCCACTCACATAGCACAATGTCAACGGGGTGAACACATCGTTGGTCAGTCCTTGAACGCCCTCGGCCAGGATGCTGACAAACTGATAGCCAAGGGCCAGGGCGTAGTGAAAGGAGCTTCGCCGCCAGTCGAAAGGGAACCAGGCCAAGTAGAACAGCTCGGGTGGCTCAGCAAATAGCACCATTATCGCACTGGGCACAAAGAGTATATAGATAATGCCAAAGCTGATGTACATGCAGCGGGTAATGCGATTCACACTTTTCTGCAATGTCTTCCGGTAATAATCCTTCTCCTCTTCGCTCTGGACGCACTCATCCAGCTGCATTAGCAGCGTTTTAATTTCCATCATGTGTGGCAGGTGCCACAGTTGCACAATATGCTTTAAGCTGCAGGCAGCACAAGTTAAGCTCATGGTCAGGTTCTTGAAGAGCTCGGCTGGACCGCCCTGCAGCAACAGTCCGAGCAGCAGATGCAACGGAAACATGACCGTGACCAGAAAATGTATCAGCAACATGTACCCATAAACCGAATGCGAAGTGGCGCCAAAGAAAGTTGGAGCCAAAACTCGAAAGCAGAACCACAATGGGCGATAGGCGAGCGTACTGTCGATATCCATTGTCAAATACCTTTTAGATGGACACATTCGACGCGCGGCTGCTTTTATGGACTCGCCACTAAGTGGCATTTAAACGGTGCCAATCAAATTTTCATTAGTGCCTCTAATGGCTGTCATCAGGTGTTAATTAAGACTGAGCCAATATGCGAAACTGACTATTCAATTAGACACCATTTCAATCGACCGTTAGAATTAAACCTTTATAGAAATAGACTCGGCTCAACTGTCAGCAATTATTACTATTTATTTATTTATTTATTTATTTATTTATTTTTCTATTTCCTAGTGCTACAAGTAGGGATACTTTTAAATTAGTGCACTAGTCACACTTGACAATCTTATACTTACTTTTACAAAAATTGTAATTCATATCGTTTAACATTATTTTGCTTATTAATTTAACATCAAGTTAAGACACGTTAGTCTTATTCTTATATATATATATATATAATTTTCATCATTAATATTATTATTATTAATATAATTATTATTATTCATATAATTATTATAATTATTACTCTCATTAATACAGCCTTCATTATTACTTTTGTTTTTACTGTTATTATAACTGCAAATGATCAAAATGTTATTTGATCAAAAAATACCTTAAATTTAATATTAAGTCAAAGATTATATCAAAAATATATTTAACTGCAATTTTGGCTTTTTTTCACACATTTTGCCCAATATATTTTCAAAAAACTATCCAAAAAAGTTGGCAACTTTGGTCTGACACCCAACAAGTTCAAGTTCAGACCACTGAATAATACATATTACATTGTGAGCAGCCGCTCATTTAAACTTGCCAAAGAGATGACCATAAAAAGTTGGGTGTAACTTTTCTCTGGTTTAATGTTTATTGCAATTTTTTGACTAGAAAGAGCTAACAAAGTTGCAAACATTTGACATTAATAGTCGCACAAATTATGCAAGCGATTACAATACTATAGTAACTAATATCATAGGGTTATTTACGGGAAGTGTTGAAATTTGACAATTAATGACACTTGCTTAAGTGCATCAATTTCTAGGCTCATCTCCGCAGCCTTCCTTCCTTTCTATTCCATTCAAGGTCTTATTGTTTTATGGCCCATCGATGACGATTACTTTTGCTTGCAAATGTTTTTGCTTAGATGACGTCGTCGTCGCTTTCCGGCTCCTTCCGGCAATCATACAAAGTGAATCTGTGCCACAGCGCATTTTACGCTTACTTTGCGTTAGCTGCATGCAGCCAAATGTTGCGACATCTCCCTTCTCGTGCTGCCAACTACTTTACTCTCTTTCTCAGTTCGCAGTTGGCAGTTGTCCTCTTGGCTGTCTGTCAAAACATGCGACAAAAGTTCACAGCACGCGGTTCACGCTGCGTATACGTAATGCCAAAATGCGCAACCGTGACAAAAGGGAATACAAAGCGAAAGGAAGGACAAATAGAAATTACCTTTGAGTAAGAACTGTCAGATAAATACCCTCTATTCTTAAAGTTGGTATCCGGTCAGTGACAATTTAAACAATTAATTTTTTTATATATTAAATAATTTATTAAAAAGCAGAGGATGAGTTGAAAGAATAAAGTATTTTTTATATTAGTCAGTATAGCCTATCAAGTCATTAATTATACGGTATTCAAAAAAAAAAAGATACGGCCGGAAACTTTTTTAAGCAAACTTTTTTGTTCCACATTGTATTCTTTTTTTTTTTTTTTGGCTGTGGTTTCCGGCATAAAAGTTGCAAAAAGTTATTTGATTTGGAATTTGGAAGTTTTTATATTGGTGCTTTACACTCGTATGTGTGTTATATTTACACTAAATTAATGAAAATCACAACTGTGTGCAAAATGTAATTTAATTTCTGTAAACTCACCCAGTATTCAGTGGCAGTGACAAGGGGCAACTTACGCGTGGCAGCTTCTAAAAAGGCTACAAAGTGAGTTCAAAAATTATTTTATCAGCCAACTGACAGTTTTCAAATTTATCAACTGGCAGCTGAAGTCATTCGGAGTTGGAATTGGAGTTGGAGTTCAAGTAGCATCTGTGAGGTGTCACGGCTCTCTGCATTTATTTCTCGTCCCCAGTCTGACTGTCTGTCTTTCTGTCTGTCAGAGTCAATAAGTAAGTTTGCAATTTCAACTTTGTTATTTTGTTTGCATTGTAATTTATTAGTATTTCATTTCGCTCTCTCACTCTCTCACACTCTTACATTGTCTGTCTCTATCCGCCCTTAATTTTCGCCTAGTTTTATTTACAATGATTTGAATGCAAATCGAACTAAGTAATTTCGCCCATCGACAAATGCTGCACATAACAATAACATTGCCCCAAAGTAAACAATTAATATTTCATTAAAATTGCGACGCACTGTGTGAGAACATATTAACCTCCTTACACACTCACACACCCATTTCTCCGCGTTTCCCACCACACCCCCTTCTGTTCAGCACACTCCAAATTGCTGGCACGAATTTTCTATTTGTGAATTTAATGCTCATAAAACGAACGACGTTTATCGCTTTCAGCGCTCAAAGGCATCTCAATGGGATCTTGCTGCTGGATGATTCTTGGCTGTGCGCTTTGAAAATATTCAAAACAACGCGATAAAATATTGCCCAACCCACAGCAATGATATGATGAAGAGAACAATAAAATATGCATTGCAATAAAATGCAGCATTAAAGCGAATCGCAGTTGACAGTCGCAAACCGCAGAAATAAATGGAAAATATATATTATATTTTGCGGAAGCAGAGGAAGACGTAACCCTTCAAATTCCTAGATTGCAAGAAATGTAATACAAAGCTGTGAAATTTATTTTATTTGTAACCACAAGTTTAATATACAATGAGTTTAAGAACTTGACACAACCAGATAAAACAAACGTAATATGAATATATAAAAATATGGAAATATACGTTATATAAGTGACAAATAATGTACATAGTTTATGAGTTCGGAAACATCTTGTGACAAAACTGTAATATCGCAGCGATATTTGAAGAATATTCAATTTAATTAACATAAGATTTAGTAAAACATTCATATGAGTTTTTTTTACTTATTAAAAATAGACAAAAAAGAAAAAGATGTACAAAAATCAATATGCAAATTTTTAATGAAGATATTAATCAGAAATCGATTAAGAGAAATATTTACTTGAAAGTATTTGTATGCGAATTTGTATATAGATTGAAACAGTTTATAGAAATTTGTAAGCTAATTGTTTATATCAATCAAAACTGTTTGAATGAAAAAAAAAAAAACAAATTGTATTAATTTTATGTATAGATAGCATCCTCTCATTGAGTACTAGACTACACCTTTAATGTTTGTTTATGTTACGGTTTAACGCAACGCGTCAATTATTTATTGCTTTTGTATCTAAATGCCTTTGATTATGTTTTGTTCAACTAATTTCAAACGATTTTTCACAGAGCAAATATTTTCCAGCAAATACAGAGTGTAGGAAAAATCGCAAAAAAGTGGAAATTTGTTTTATATATTTTTTTATTTGCCACTCCGCAGCGATAAGACTTGTGGCATGGGGCAGTGGCAAAACTGGAACTTTCATAGCCTGCCAGCTGGGTTGTTTATTTAGTCTAGCCTCGGTCTGAATATATAGTGTGTATGCAGTGTGTGTGTGTGTGTGAGAGTGTGTGTGTGTGCTGTGGTCATGCTAGTGGCTAATCGTCTAATTTTATCATGTGGTTATCCGCGTTTAAGTGCTGCCAAGTGCTGAGCGATTTGTGTTGTTTGCTGCCTTGCCTCAAATCGACTCAACTCGACTCGACTCGGCACGACTTGACTCGCCTTGTGGTTGCGGTTGCGATTCTAAGTACGATTAGTACTCATGCTCATACTCATACTCATACTCATACTCATACATACTCATACCATTCGTATGGCAAACTAAAGACTCATGCGTTATACCACAGCATGCATGTAATTGCAATTTGCAAAAGTTGCCACTTGCTATTAGACTAATGGACTGTCTGCGCCAAGTCGCCAACTGCAGAGACCCTGTTTGTCCTTCTCTCTCAGACACTTGAGCCAAAGACACTCATTAGCAGCAGCTAGAACAAGGAAAGTAAAGGCAACCCCCAAAGCACAAAGGCTAAGAACGTAAACAAAATGATAAAAATGCCACTCGTTAAAATGCACAAAATGTCAGTTAAAAGGTCGCAAAAAATATAAAAGTTACAACACAAAATATAAAAAGTGTGAGGACTACACTAAAAGATACTCTATATGTAGTTAAATATATGTTTATATACTGCAAATAATAGTTATAAGTTTAAAAAAAATTAAAAATAAGAGTAATTGTTGATTTTTGTAAAATAATTATTCTTTATTTTAAAATTAATTTGAATGATATTAACTGAAAGGCATTAATGCGTAGATCACAAATATTGTCTATTGTCAAACATATGTCTATTTTTCCCACTCATCTAGCACGCTTTTTTGTGCTTCAATTTATTTTAACTCATAACTATTATTTGCAGTCCCTGGTTTATACACAGATGATAAATATATGAATAAATATAATTATGAAAAAAAATTCTGATTAAGTAGTAACTTTGATGGATTGTATGTAATACTAAATTACGATTATCTAACTAACCATTTGAGCTACTTTTTACAATAACATTGCCAAAGTCAATGAACTGTTTAGATAAGAAAAATCGATCAATGTAAATGCTTTCAAATTTGTGAAATATATACGAACTATAGAGTAAGATAGTAATTGTTACACCCTTCGTAAGGGCAACAAAGTGCGGCAACAAGGACACAAAATTGTCATCGCGTTGCTGCACCTGAAAGCGATTTCATGTAAAAGGATGCAAATTAATTGGTGGACTCGCCTGTACGTAAAAGGAAGCGCGGTAAGGGAGATGTTCTAACAGAGGGTGGAGGTAAGAGGTAAGAGGCAAGAGGTAAGAGGCAAACTGCCGACAAGAAATGGCGGTCACGCGCACAGTATATTTGTTCTGTATCACATTACGCATACGCCATGACTGTCCGACGGGCATCGTGTAGCTAGCTACGATACACGTATCCTGCTGCTATGATAGGCTAGAAGGCAATCAATCAAATGATACAATGACGCAGTCCGCCTATTCACCGCAGACCCAGCTACACACATTTCCACACATTTTCCCCATTTCCCCATGTAGCGAACGGCTTGTTGTTATGCTCGGCTTGTCTCTTTTCTCTCGTCTCCTTTCGTCTCGGCTTGGCCGTTGTTTCCGGTTTCAATTTTGCATAAGCGCAACGCTTGGCAGACAACGCTTTGCCCTGTTAGTTTAGACGTACTGTAGTCTAAAGGGTACATGATAGATATGTGCGGGTATATTGACTATATCATAAGCTTTATAAAATTTACTTTAATGACAAATTGACTGCAAATTGAAAATTGAAATTGACGTAATTAAATTCATTTCAATAAATCTTTATCTTTTTAATAAATTTAACTGCTGCTCAGTCTCTTCAATTGTCTTTTAAAACTTTTATTTTGTTTTTTAAGAGCTACAAACTTTACAACATTTTCTGTTTCGTATCGTTTTTTTTCTATCGTGAATTCTTCAGCCAATTCGGCAATTGACTTTCGGCTTTATTTCAACTTTAGTTCAGTTGCCAGCCCTTTTCTGTGCCTGACAAGCTGCATTATTATTATTATTGCTGTCCAACAAATGCTGACATATCAATTGTGGCTGGAAAGCCAATGCCAACAGCAGCAGAGGAGCATTGTTGTTGGCCACAAGCCACAAAATTTTATGGGTCAAGCATTGGCGTTTGGCTGGATATTAGTGCGGCAGCAGCAGCAGCAGCAGCAGTGAATTTCCGTTAAGCGCTACTTAAACTATAACCTTAAAGCTCGGCCACAAATGCGGTCATTAAGCCGCAACGCATTCGCAATCGTCCTTCTGCCTCATCTCGTACTCGTACTCGTTCTCGTACAGCAACAGCTCAGTCTATAAAATATGAACCAATTGACGTGAAATTGATTGTTCGCTGTGGCTGCTGCTGTTGCTGTTGCTGGCTGCCTTGTGGTCTGGTCTTCTGTTTGAGCTTTATTAACTACAACAACAACAATCCATAAACTGCAGACGATGTCGAGCACACACCACACTACACACACCACACACTCCACCCTCCACACTCTCTTCACACTTCCTTCGGGGTTAACTGCTCGACAGTTCTGATTAAGGACTCGTTGTTCGAGGCTGAGCTGAGCTGACTTTCCGCTCGCTTATCGCTCATTTTACACACTGCACAGCAATGCGAGCAATGCCGCAAAATTCCCCTACAGCTGGCATATTTTACGTGCCAGCCAAAGAATATGCCCGATGGCTGGCAAGGATTAGAAATTCATTCATGTCCGGGCTAGAAGTCTGCTTTCTGCGTTCAATTGAACTCAAATACAAGTACGACACAGAATTTGCTGGCTTTAATTAATGTGATGACGGAGGTCAGACAATAGATCCGGACATCATCAATAGCACTTTGTGCTTCTTCAGCCGGAGAGACAATCATTCATTTCGTCTGGCTCTCCAAAGTTCAATTGCAAAACGACGAAAAAATGCTCTACAGTCTACGAAAAATATTCAAAGAATTCAACCTAATCATTCTTAATATAGATTTCTTTATAAAAGATGCATTTATCAATTTCTACACCTGAACACGCGTCGTATACTTCATTTTCATTTGTGCACACTTCACACGCAACGCATAAATCCTAACTGAAAACGCAGAAGTATATATGTATACTATATACTATATAAATGAGCTATTTGTAAGAGCTGCATACGCTCCAATGCATTACACATTTGCCGATTGGGCCGATCGAACCAAAACACAACACAAATAATCGCTTGCAACATGTTCGAAGCACATGGTGCAACAAACAACGTCGAACCAGAATGCCAGAATGTGGAAGTGCCTTTAGCGTCGGCATAAGTTCTGTTCTCTTTTCTGTTTCAGTTGTATGGAAGCTATCGCAGCTAACGGTACAGATAGCGCTTGCCACTCTTCACAGCAATTAACAAAAGCGTGATAAACAACAACAACATCTTAAGTGTGTGTGTGTGTGTGTGTGTGTGTGTAAGACAAAATGAAAAGCCCTCGTTCAATCAATCTATGTAGTACAAAAATGCTGTAAATTTGCGAAGCAAACCAAATGACTTGGCTAGTGAAAGTGGCGTTGATTTTTAATTTACTTTGCCAAATGAATTTCAATTGACAACAACAATAGCAACAACAACTACAAAAGGAATTGCAAATGTAAAAAAAAACAAGAATAAACAGTGTCTTTTTGTTTGATTTGTTTCGTGCTCGGCCTGCAGCAATTTGTAGGGCTTCAAAAATAACCATAACTTGTCCTTGACATCGGCTGTTATTTTTAAAAACCCGACGCTGCCTCGAAAGGTTGACTGGACAAATATCAAACTAGTATCAAAATAATATAATAAAAGCAGAAGAAAACAAATTTCGAATCGAAGTGAAATCCAACATAAAAATTTCAACAAATCAAAATCAAAAGCAAATCAAAATGAATTCAAAAATAATGAAAAGTTAGAACTCACAGCTCTGATTGACAGGCCGGCCGCAAGTGTCCTAGACTCTGATCGATGGGCTCCCGTGTGTGTCCTTAGTGTCCTGCTTCTACTTATGTTCAGTCTGTGCTTTCTGCGCGCTGCGAATGTCGAGACCAAACAAATCAGTGCAGCGTGAAGCGAATTTGATTCGTTGACTGTCTGTCAATGAGGCGTTGACTGATTTGTTTTTCATTACAAATTGTGGCACATGGAGCGTACGCGCAATATACGCAAACATCATTATTATCGTGTAGAAGTGATAAGTTTGTGCAATGAAAGTTGGCGCAAACTGACAGTATTTGTTTTGATAATTGATTGAATATTAGTCTGCTTATAAACTATACTAAACCTGAGCTTGAGCTGTAATTTGTTTCTACTTAATAGCTTAAACTATTGCATTAATAAATATGCAAGCAAATAAAGTAAATAGAAAATTTTTTATTTAAATAAAATAAATTTTTGATTTACATATTAATTGATTATTTTTTAGAGGCTATCTACAGATAAATTTAGTCGATTTCATTATGACTTTTGGCCTTAATTTTTTTTTTTTTTTAAATAATAAAATTGTTAGTACTTTTTCTTAAAGTTCTTCGAAATTATGGTTGCATAAATGTTTGCTAAATTTGCCTTTCTTTCAGAAACAAAATTGACTGAAGTAAATAGTCTTAGGCATAATTTATAAAAAGGGCAATTTAAAATAAAAATCTTTATTGACGAGTCTAATACGATTCTAGGAAACTGATTAACCCTATTTGGCTTTCATAAATGTAGCTTGTCTGCTTGGCTTTACAGTTGGCTGCTTGGAAAATTAAATTACATGTCGCAGCAATTTGTGAAAAACATTTACGTCAAGCTATCCTATTTATGCACAAGTTATTAATTGCATACGAGTACACGCACACATGTGCACACTCACAGACACACACACACGTAGGCCTGCTCATTGTATTAGTTAAATCAAGCAGTAGCAGGTCACATTACGTATACGCGGCGTACGACATGCCTCCTGGTTTGCCTTGTGGCACGTGCTCAATTATTTGCCACCTCCACCGTCACATCGTCGTCGTCGTCGTCTCCGCTGTCGTCATAGCAAGAATGTCGAGCCTGCCTGACTGCACGTTCTTCGTCCTATGTCCTATATCCTACCTACCCGTAATTAATTTATGCAATAATTTTTCATTGCTGACATAACTTGACAATATTTTGAGCTGGAAAAATATGTTTTCATTTTGAAGCGAGTTTCATTTCTGGCAGTCTCCCACTTGAAACGTAGCTAATAAAACTCAAACAAACGAGGCACCTCAGTTTCAGTGCTGGCGTGTCCTGTTGTCCAGTAAATTTTGAGCAGTTTCATTTCGTTTTTACGTTAGACAATTGAAACATTGTCTTTTTTGGAAGCGTCCAACTTATGATGAATGACAATGCAAAGGACATAAAAAAAGAAGGGAACAATGTGAAGAGCGGGAATGGAAGGGGAGGGAAGGAGGAGTCCACACGCAGCAAGACATGAATGCCGGTCATTAGGTTAACTGACTGACTGGACAGGAAGTTGGTAAGACGCGTGCTTAGCCGCACCATTGTCGCCATTGTGCTTGCCATTTTGGGCACATCACTTTCAACGATTGGCGATGGCGGCACTTGAGCCAGAGCAGAAGCAAAAGCAAAAGCTCTTCGAAAGCCAGCGGAGCCAGCTGCGCTTTTCGCACACGATATCACACGAAAGTTCGGGAGTGGGGAAGAGATTCCTGACGCGCACTTGACAATTGCCACCAAGGACAAGGAAATAACATTTTAGGCACGCAACGACAACACGCACAGTGGTCGACTGTTTTCTCAGGAGACATCAACAATTTTTTGATTCATCTTATGGGATTTTATTAAATAGAAATAATATTCTAAATATTGTTCAATTGACTTAAAGTGACTTAGAAATAATTTTCTAAATATTATTAATTTCAATTAAAGTTACGCTGTCAAGGTAAAATATTTTTTAAAAATTTTTACATAATTTTATTTTCTCTGACTGTTGTTAAACCAGAAGCATTTTATATTAACTATCAGCAGTAGTTCAATGTACTTTTTATTTTATGAGCTTACAATAAATTATTACTTTTCTGAAAATTTTCTTATATAGATTCCTAACTTTTAATTACAATTTAATTGGTTTTTAATGTTACCTACATATTTTTATTATTAATTTTATTCATACACCAGTTGCGATCCACCGTGCGACATTCTTGACTTGCCTGACACTCTGAACTCATACCAATTTCTAGTACGTCATTGATTGCTATCTGTTTTGAATTTTTATGAATTTCTCTTGCTTGGTTTCTTTTGTTGTTGTTGTTGTTGCCTTTGTTATTGTTTTTTGCGTTTTTATTTCCTTTTTTTTGGAGGCTCTGAAGCTTGTCACACTAAATGTCAAGTGCACGTGCTGTGCTCCGTCAGCCTCTTGTGTGTGTGTGTGTGTGTGTGTGTGTGTGTGTGTGTGTGTGTGTGTTTGTGTGTGTGATGACTGTCGACGTAGCTGGCAAATTGGCAACGTGACGTATGAGTGATACATGTTATCTGTGGGGAACTGCTTATTAAATATTGCGCATACGCCACATGTGTCAGCGCAAATTACTTCTGTGTTTTTTACGAGCGAATACAAAATTGATTTCGCGAATACTTTTAAGCTGTGCTGCGATTCCAATCACAGTCTACACATAAGTGAACCCCAATTCAACAGTTGAACATTTTACAGGCTAACACAGAACCCAGAAGCAATATAAGTCACAATAATTTACACAACAAACAAGTGCGCTAATTACAAGTCAACGTCAAACAAGAAAACGTGAAATTTGTATATTTTGTTCAATCTCCATTATAATAAAGGGGAAGCCTCGTCAAATAACTGAAATATAAAACGCAACTGGAGAGCTGACAATTGAGGAAAAAGTTGGGTAAGTGCCAAGCCGAGCGGCAACCTTGACGTATGCGTAATTTTCAGACAGGCTGCAGGCTCGACTCTGCAAAACAAAAACGAGTCAAAATTCATGCATAATGCAAATGCAAATGCAATGCAAAGATAGTTTTCGGCCAGCTTTTTGTTCAAGCTGCCAGACACTTGGCATACTTTAAAACGGATAAAATTTTACGGGAGCTTCAACAGTTGCACACACTTGAAATATTAGCCATTGCTTTGTATCTAACAAATTATTTACGTGATTTTCGTATACAAATATTTGTATTCGGGCAGAGTATGCAAACAAGCTTAAATTATAAATCAATTGGTTCATTTCAAAAATAATAAATATACCGACAGAAATTAAATTGATTTCTATTTATTTAACTAAATGTTTTGATACAATTAATAACAAGTTAAATTTGATGTTTACTTAAAACAGAAAAGGAAATAAGTTATTTCCAGTTGATTAAGCTCAAATAACTATTTTGAATTTGAGATATTCAAGCAAACTGTCAACTGCAAATAAATGGAAGTAAATCAAAATAAAACTTGTGGGCAAAACACTTAAGTTTTTATGCCACAACACAAATAAATATTAGCTAGTTTCACAAGTTCAAAATGAAGGCGGATTAATTAATAAATGAAATATTTATAGCAAAGAGTACTGAAGTATTTGATTTTAAAACTTGCCTTATTTTATATTCTATTATTTAAATGATTATAAAACAAAAATAATTAAAATAATATAGGTATAAATATAATAAAACATATTTAAATTTAAAAAATATTTTTTGTTTAAATAAAAATTATTATCTAGCAGGGGGCAAAGAGTATTTCAAATTCGAAGCGAAAGTCTTAAAAGTTGTATTTTAATTTTTAGCTTGTTTGCAATTTGTTATTTGATTTGTTGTTGCGGGCAAACCTAAAAACTAGAAATAATAGAGTGGGGAGAGAGGGAGAGAAAGAGGGAGAAGGAGAGAGAGAGTAAAAAGTGAACTGTTGTTGCCGTTGCTTGATTGCGTTTTAGGTTTTCGTGTTTTTGTTTATTTTTGCGCAATGCTCCAATTAAAAACCGTGCGCCTTTTGTTTTGCTCACGTTAAAAAGTAATTTTATTTGAGTGCCTCTCGCACTTGGCGCTTTATTCGACTGCACTGATGCAGCAGTCAGAGAGCAGCAAAAAGAGATAAAGAGAGAGAAATTTGTCCATGATAATTATCAAAAATTAATTAGCAGCATTCGAGCCATTTTTCAATATGGCCCGCTTAACTTGGTCTGGTTAAAGTAACTCGAATGTACATAATTAATGACAGCTGCTCTGGGAGCGTTCGTCTGGCATTTGGCAGATTTGTGTTAATCACCTGCAGTTCGAGATACCAGACAACCCATTGTGCTCCCACTTCAACTATCCAGAAATATAGATAGAGAGAGTGAGAGAGAGAAAGAGAGAGAGTGAGAAATAGCACTCTGTTTGCCATTTACAGCCTCTTGTGCCCTTTGAACTTTGCGGAGCACTCGAACAAAAGAGCTAGAGCGAAAGTTTTGTGCAGGAGCCGCACATCTTTCACTTCAGTTTTTCGCCTTTCCATTATGCATGTGTGCCAGATCCTTGGGCCGCCATCAGACTGGATCCTTGCCACTCCTTCCACCGCCTTGCTGCTGCCATTTGATTTATTATGGTTTTGGCTGGCGAAACTTTTGATTTTCCATTGTGATTATTTTATGATAGTTTAAGCCGAGACTCTGGCAGTCGCACACAAAGTTGTGACACACTCAGAAACTGAAACTGAGGGCCGAGCCCGCATTGAATGCCATTTTCTGAATGGCAAACACAAATTGTGTGAGTGCATTCAAATTCTGTGTTTGTAACTGTCAATATTTCCGAGAATTTCACTCAATTGCATGCAATTTTCAATTGAATAACTTTGACATTCAAGCCACACATGAACTTTCAAAGAAACATATGATTTAACTAGTTTTCAATTTGCCAAATGCTTGACATGGGTCAAATTGTAAGTCTATATAAAATTTAGCTCAACTTGAGTGTATAAAATTAAAGCGAACAACGTTTGCTTATTTAATTTAAATTTTTTGACGGCACAGAATTTATTTTGGGAAACGCATTTTGTCAGTTGTTGTCGGGGATTTTTCGTTTATTTTCGTGACGAATACGCCGCGTAGTCATTCAAAAATTGGTGTTGATGAGAGCACGTGGCTCTGTCGCATTTCCATCCGCTCGTAATTACACATTTAAGCCATGTGTCATGCATATTGAGAGGCTCATTAAAGTGACGGATGCTTCGGGGAACTATTCGCACTCCAACCGAACGAAACCAAACCAAAACACATCATGCGGAAGGCAACCAGCCTGAGGACCCTCACGTACTCCATTTACTCCCATTATAATGCTATGAATACTCATATTTTTATATACATACATACTATATGTGTGATAATATTTCTAGTTTCCGATTTTTCAGTAAACTAAATTGCTTTTGGCTTTATTCCCTGCTAAATTTCACTAATTAAATGGCCAATTAGTGTAGATACACTTTTTCTGTTGCCTGGCAACAAATAAAAATGAAAAATAAAATGAATATACATAAGAAGTGTCTGGATTTCATTGTTGTTTTTTCTTTTTTTGTTTTGCATGCTCTTTGTTTTATCTTTGTCGTCGTCTTCGTTCACTTTTAAAATCTTTTATTCTTATGGCAGGTGATTAAATTGCTGCCTCGGGTGTGTTGTCAGTTCAGTTGTCTGTTGTCTTCTGGTTGCCAAGGTCGAGTGCTTGTTGCAAGTGACGTCCAAATGACATTCAGAAAGCGAAAAGAAAAACAAAAGCATACTTTTTTGGGCATATTTCACGAGCTGTTAATTTCCAAGCTAGCAAAAGCTGTCCAACAATAAAGGCTCTTACAACAAATGCGGAATATGTGAATGGGAAAGACTCTTTTAATTGAAAATTCATGTGGGAGACGTGGCCTGAGGAAGGGGCGGCAGCTTAAATATTTTTGCTTTTGTTGCTGCCGTCGACTGAGACTGAAGAGTAAAGAGTTAAGAGCGGCCAAAGAGCCAAAAAGCGTTGTGAAGGCGTTGATTGTCCGTGTAATGCAGCGCCATGAAAGGAGGTTAACAAGTTGAAGCTGCCTCTTGTTTTGCTGACGTCTCCTGGCCTCAAATTTTCGTGCGAGAAAAATATGCTACGTTGTGTGGACCAAGTTGTTGTCGGACGGAAGGGAAATTCAGCTTTTCCAGGGTGCATCAAGTAGGCCAAAGTGGGCTTAGCAGCGACGGCGCCGCTCGCACATTTGTTCACGGTAAACATATCTCTAAAGTGGAAAGTAAGCAGCACACATACGAACACATACACACACTAGTGTGAGTGTGAATACTCATATTTCCATTTCGCCATGTTGTGCAGTAAGTCCTAGCCAGGAGGACGCTACTTATAACAAAGTTGCCGCTAAATGCGCCACTTGCCACCGCGCCCAAAAGTGCACAGCAGTGTGAAGACACAAGGCACAAGTTTAACCTTGTCGAAAATTCCCTACTATGAGTCAGAATATGAATATGAATACGAGTATTCGCTGTGTGAGTGGGCCTATTCGAGTGCAGAAGTGAAATACGAAAGGTTCTTGTTATACAATACGAGCGAGTCAGCAAGTTGCAACCAAAAAGCTTTAAGCAAAGCAATGGGAAATATTTTAATAAATGAAAGGAATATAAAAGGAATCTTCGTTATACATGAAATCTAAGAGAGCTCATAATTCAGCTAAAGCTAGGGATGGCACGATTAATCATATGATACACAATAATCGATTATGTTGCTTCGATTGGCGATTTGATTGTATCGTAAAATGTGTTGCGATTAATTGAAACACTAAACGGTTATTCGATCAAATAATCGCGTCGTTGCCAAATTTTTCAGGAAACACACATAGCGATTTTATTCAAACGAATACTGGCAAAAATGTATTTGAAAATTTTTTTTGCAGTTACTCTTAGAATTGTTTAACAAAATTTTCGCATCAGAATATTACTTGTGAAAAATTGACGAAAAAAGTTGAAAATGTAGACTTTTACATAAATTTGAAATTTTCGAAGGGTACGTAATGGGTTAAAGAAAGTTCTATGTCAATAAAACGGAATTTAAAAGACCATTCCATTGATGAAAATATATTAACGATAACGGCTTACAATACGCCTTAAATGTCAGAAATTTGACCTGCATACTTAAACCTGTGAGCCACTGTATTTATATTTTTTGGGCATATTTTTATTGTTCTTAATTTTGTTTGCTATACAATAGCATTGCATGACACAATATTTAATTTGTATTTTTCGTCGATTAATTGCAATTAATAATCGCGTAGCTTAAATTAATCATATGATTCAATAATCGATTAATGCATTGTTTTGCCATCCCTAGATAAAGCAGAAGAATTTAATAATATAAAGATTATAATGTTTACGATTACAAAAAATCAGAAATAATCTTAAACTATTACGATTACTCAAAAATAATCAGAAAAATTCAAAAACAATCTTTTTGAGTATTCGGACTATTTTTGATCAAAAATAAACTTTTTGAGTACTCGGACTTTTCTTGATTTTTTCTGATTATTTTGGCTGCTTTGATTGTGATAATTAAAATTATTTTGATTTTTACTAAGTAGTCATAAATAATTAGAAAAAATCAAAAAAAGATTATTTTTGATTTTTGCTGATTATTTTTGAGTAATTGTAATAATTTTAGATTATTTTTGATTTTTTGTAATCGTAATCATTAAATAATTGGGCAAAACCGAAAAAAGTCGTAATTTTTCATTAGCTCGACTTTTAAACAAAACTAATATAATTACTATTGATTATGATTACTAATCATTGTTTAACAGGTACATATGCTTAAAACATTAAAAGGACTGAGTAAGGGAATTTTCATTTCTTTATTCTTTGTAATCATTTATAGTAAAAGCAGAGTACATCTGAGATGATTGTAAACAGCGCAGATAAAAGTGTGAGAAAAACTAGTAATCTAGTTGCCGTAGAAAGAAGACAAATGATGCCGCAAAGAAGCAGGTAAGAATAGATAAAAAGCACATTAGAGTGCGAGCATAACAAAAAAGGTGCAGAGGAAGCAATTTACAATTTGATGACGCAAATAAAATGAACGAGTAAAGTTCTTGCGCACTGGAATTATAATTATATTATTAAACTCATACCGTGGCCTCTAATGATTTATTAAATAGCTGAAGCCTTAACGAACTAATTCCCTTAACACATAGCTGAGCTGCGAGCATAATTCAATATTTTAGTTGCAAACTTAACAACTAAGTCGAAAGTTTTCCACAGCAAAAACAAGTTGTCTGTTTTCTGTCTCGCCGTCTCAAATGCCGTCAGTCTGACTGACTGAATGACTGAGTGTCAAGTCGTTTGTCTTCGATGTCGTTCCCCAGTGTCGTTAATTGCCTGGCCGCCATTTTGGCTGCCACGGTATCCGTATCCTGTCCTGTGTCCTGTGTCGTTGTCCTTATGTCATCTAGTTAAACAAATCAACGCTTTTCATGGCCCCTAATGCAATCAAGCCGCAATAATTTTGTCATTTTCCATTGCATACCTCAGCAGGAGTAAAGGAAAGGGCAGCGGGATGAGCAGGTCCTGCTGGGTGCGGCTGAAAAACGAGCGTCTGGCGTTGCTTTGGCATTTCATTTCCATTTTTATGCGCTTCTCGTACTGAGGAAGACTTAAGTGCTGCCATTTGCAGCGAGCGTCTTAGTTGCCATCTCAAATGAGATACACTCAACCACACACAATATATATTCATGTGTGTGTGTCTGTGTGTGTGTGTGTGTGTGTGTGTGTGTGTGTGGACACACGTTGAGATGCTTTTTAGTTGATGGGTTTGCTTTAGTTTCACGTTGCCTTCGGTTTTTGCACAGCACTCAAATAGCAAAAAGGTTGCAGACCTGGGCGACGACGTCAGCCTTAAGCTTTGACAATATTTTTCTAAACATATTTCATATACAAATCCATTTGGTATAAATAGTTTATATACTTAAATATATGTAGTGTCATTTTTAATTTTTATATTTTATTTAAATTTTAAGTAATTTATTTGTCAATTGCTTTTAGTCCACGTATAGTAAATAAATAAAGTATAAATGTTAATTATTATTTTAATGCTTAACAAATGTCCTTAATACACTTTTCCTGCAATTAAGCCACACACAACACAACACAGAGAAAGAGAAAAATCAATTAAATTCCCCAGTGAGGCTTTATTCCCCCTCCAGTTCCCAAGGCTCAGTTGCTTGTCGTTTTGCGTTGTTTGGTCAGCCAAGTGTTCAATAGATAAGACCACAATCACATACGCACGCACATTCCACATGGAAACTCTCTCACACAAACACATACACACACATAGTTAACATCCATTAAACACTTCATAAAATGGCCATTTCTTGTCCGATTTCCTTTGCCTTGAGTCTGCTTTTATTCTCGGACTGTGGAAGTTTTTGTGTTTGGTTGAGTCGTTGGTTGAGTCACTTTATTGAGGCATACTTTTTGAATTCTATGTCCTATGTCCTGTCCTTCTGCTCATTTACGTTGGCATTTGGTATTTGTGTTCTTATTTGGGCACAAACAATGAGAATCAGTCAATAAATCGATTGCTTGCATTATTTATAATGGCAGAGACACGCACTCGGCCAAAAAGTTAGTTAGCTGCTAACAACAATTTCTATTTGGCCTTTAAGGGTTTTCCCCACTTACCCATTTGCCAGTGACAGCAATCTCAGCATTTGGCGTTTCAATCTCAATCCATTTGATGTGGCCATTGTATTTTATTAATTGTTTTGCTGTGACTGATTGCTGTCAATATTTATTGATTTCCCATGCACCGACCAAAAAGACAAAAACCCAATCAAGAAAGGTCGAAACAGTCAAAAGACAGTCGACAAAAAGTCTTTCATAGTAAAATATATTGATTCAAATGGATTTCAATCTTATCTGTAAGCTTAGTAATTGACAGTTCGAGAGTCGACAAATTATCTGAATAAACATATAAAAACAAATACTTTCTTAGCTCTAGATTACATAAAATCTGTATAGAAATAGTTGAAAGGCACATACATTTTTTTAACTACATTTCCTTCAATAATAGAGTAAAAGCTCAACTTTTTCTTTATAAACTCTTCTGTAACTTTTTTTTTTCCCTTCAAATTGTTTTTAAAAATAATAAATCTTACCTAAAACTAATAATTTATTTAAAACTAACTTTATAATTTAATTTTCTTGCAACAAAAAGTCAAAGCTTGCTAGCTTAGAAAACAAACATTAATACATTTATAGTATGTATTTCCGCACAGATCTTTAATATTTAAAATCGTTCAACTTGAACTAAACTCAATTAGAGTTTTGTTGGTATTTAATTTGCGAGCCACAAAATATGTTTTCCTTTCAGGGTATTCCTATTTTCCTGGCATGTTCTGCTCGTCGAGTGCCTCCGTTCTCACTTTGTACTTTGTTCTGTTCTCTCAAAACACTTTTTGCCAGTTTTGCGTTTTTGGGTAATGGGAAAAGTTTTTTGGGTTGTTCCCAAGTGTTGTTTCACAGTTTTGCTTAGCTACAAAGCGTGCAAATTTTCTAATTGGTCAAGTAATATATGTAAGACTCTCTATATATATATGTATATATGTATGAATATATATATCTGTGGTAATTCTAAACCTGTTGGCTTCGCTGGACTTTGCGCTGACAATTTGCTGCGCATTTAACGCTTTTTGTGGTTGGCAAACATTCTTCCTTTCTCCACCCTCCATCCTCCATCGAGTCATGCATTATGTATGACATGATTGGCGTATTTGTGGCGGCATCAAGTGGGATTATGGCCTTGAACTTTTTCTTCAGTGGGCGTAGCCAAGGGCCACAGTGTGTGTCATTGATTTATTGGCTTTCAGTCCTAAAATATTCCCCTAACCAACATCATGAGAGCAAGGGATGTGAATGGTGGCTAAATTTCATTTAAAGTTGTGCCTTCGAATTTAGCATATATTACTAAAAGCCTCTTATGTATATGCAAGTATGTTCTGGGCGTGGCACACACACAAAGTTTGTTGTAGCTCAGAAACCTATAGCATAGAATATGAGTAAAGTTTCGTTGCCTACTCGTGCATAATTAAACAGCTGACAAGTTGCACTGGTGATAAAGAATATAGAGAGAGGAGAAAGACAAACGTTGCCGTGACACAGTTTTTGGCCAAGTCGTTGTTCTTAAATTATATGGCTGACAGGCTGAAAGTCAGGTAAGTTGAGGCCACAAGGACATGTGGCTATAATTCAGTTGAGCTCATTAATGCCCAACAAATTGGCAACGATTGACATAATTTATGTCAAACTCAAATCGGCTTAGGTGCCTGTGTGTGTGTGGGTGTGTGTGTGTGTCTGTTCCCAGGGGATCAATAAAAACACCCACAAAAATAAAAACCAAAAAGAATGTCAGTCAACAGAGATGAAACACCCAAAAGGGACGAAGGCCAAATCCTTTTCATTAAATATATAAACAAAAATGAAAATGAAAATTGTCGCCAATGTCTTCTTTTGGGCCTGGTCCAATCATCAATGTAAAGTGGTCAAGCGTAGGCTTTGCTCAGCTCAGCAGATTAGTTGACTCTCCACTGGGGACACATCAGAATTGATCGATGGGCCAAACGGAAAATGTGTCAGCAAAGCTTTGGTCAACGATTTACCCGAAAGGTCAACTGAAATGCTCCATAAAAGGATTTTCGGTTCTTGTTTTCCCTAGAAATTGTATGGAATGACAAGCTTCATGCAAAATTAAATGAAACAGGCCTTCAATCTATATTTAAGATCTTCTGATTTCATTGTGCTTTCACTTATTTTATGCTTAGTCTATTTACACTACTGGCCAAAATAATAAGTACACTCTTTTTTTTTACTATAACAGCTATTGTAAGTCAAGTCTTCATATTTAAAAAAATTAATTTGGAAAGGTCATTAAAATTCCCTTTGAATGATGCAAAACTTTCCTTAACCCATTAAGTACCCATTAAAAATTTTTAATTTATACATTTGTTTTGTTACAGAAAAATTCTTTTAACAATTTTAAGAGTGACTGCAAAATTGTTTGGCAATTGCTTAAAAGACACTTATTTTATGAGAATGATGCAAAAGTTTCTTTTAGGCAATTTTCAAAAAATTATAGAAAATACTAGGGAAAAGATTTTTTAAAATTTTTTCATGCAGTCACTCTTAGAATTATTTGAAAAATTTTTCGGCATTAAAACATTTTTTAAAAATCGGTGAATAAACTTTCAAAAGTAGACATTTATCTAAATTTGAAATTTTCAATGGGTTTCCGCTATGATCGAGTCTAATCATTCATTGTTCGTCATTTACCTACTCGTTATGATCTCTCTCCGATCTATTCTTGATGTTTCTCATTTTTGCTCTCTTCATAACAAATGAATTTCTATGCCATCTTTATGATCTACTTGTTATGATAAATTTCTATAAATTCACTATGATCTACTCGTTTTATATCCACTCGTCAGCTATTATTACACGTTGTCGCTAACGATTCGTCGATTTGACGCTCACGAACCGTTGTAAGTGTAAATATGTGAGTCGAGGCTGTGGTCCGTCGTTCTTCTCGCAGTGACAGCAAATGAAATGAATGAAGAAGGTTCATTCTCGTCACTCTTCACTCGTCATCGTCGTCGTCGTCGGCGTCATCGTCATCGCTCATCAGCCATCATCAGGCATCAGCGACTCAACCCACCCGCTTGAAGCAATGAACTTTAAGTAATTTGCTTTTACTGCCTGACAAGTGACGAACAAAGTGTGCCGTTTACTTTATTTATTTATTTTTTCTTTACTCTGTTTTTTTTTCCTTTTTGCTATATTGTTGCTGGACGTTGTGTTATCAAAATCAATTTGCGGGGCTTGTGGGGACACGAGTTGCGCTCGGGCTGTGGAGGTTATTGTTTGTCGCCTATTTTGGCGCTCTATTTTTGAGTTTGCAACGATTTGTTGTTGTTGTTCTCGTTGCTGTTGTTGTGCCATATTATTGTGCAATGTTCCGGAACGCTGCTTTGTTTCAGCAACATGCGCTATAAACAAGCGCACATAAAAACGTGCTATCTTGAAAACGCTCTACAATGTTTCTCAGATGATTGCGTTAGCCATCTGCAATTTTAGTTACTTAGCCAAGCGCTGGCTTTTGTAAGTTCAATGCGATTCTAACATAGTTTCAAACAGAGCTTACTACGTTAAGTTTATTGAGCAAATGCAGCTTTTATGATCAATAATCCTTGAAATTTGCAAGGATGCAGCCGGTTAAGAGCTGTGAAAATGATAAACTTCTTTGAGTGCACACTGTAACTCAGTTAAACGCGTAGATATAATCTAATGACTGCTAGATTGTGGATACAAACGAGAGCATGGTGGGGAGTGGTATGAGGTTCTTTGAAATAATAAAGAAATACAAAATAAAGATGATAAAATTCTCTTCTTAATTATTTTTTTTAAGGAACACAACTTTTCACACCTTCAACGGTGTAAAAACTGGCAAATATTTTTGTTAAATTAAAGAAATGTGCGCTCTACAATTCTCGATAAATGTGTGCAGCTTTTGAGCACCTACACACTTACCCACACACACACACACACAAACACGTGTACATAGAACAACCAACCCCTAGCAGCATTGTACATTGTTTTAAAAAAAATAAAGAAAGAAATGTCAGCTACCTTATTTAGGTCGAAAAGCACTCAGGATAGGCAAGAACTGAGAGCTGAGAACTGAGAGCCGAGAAATTCCACACACGGCATTTGTGTGAGTTGTGGTTGTATCTGTGTGTCAGTCAGTCAGGTGACAGTGTAAGCGCCTTAAGCTGCTTGAAAGCACACACACATACATAGACACACATAGATACATATACTGGACAGCTGGCATATGGCAAAGGCCAGTTTCTAAAAGCCAAAGAGGCCAAAAGGTATCTACAAGATACTCGTCTATTATATAAGTTGTATTTGTTAGTTTTGATGTCAATCTGTCGTTTGATTCCCATTCCCCACACTCCTTTGTTCAACCCAACCAAACACGCTTAAAGGCTGTGACAAAAGTTTGCACACAAATTGAATTTTCCTCGGTGAAACACGAAGCGAACTCGTCGCATTTGCTGTTAATTTCCAGTGTTAGATTGTGCAGCAAATTGTGTAATTTAAATAAAGTGAAGCACAATTGTGACTGACAGACCGTGTTGTTGCTGTTGTTGTTGCTGTTGGCCACGTCCTGAACATGCCTGTCGCATGTCAACACACAGTGAAAGATACAGAGACAGATACATTGACAAAATCCACAGCTGCAGATACAAATACAGATAGAGATACAGATATGTATCTATTGCACTTCTGCTAATGCTGCTGAAACAATTTGCCAGGCGGTGCTCAATTTTCGAGCGGTCGCTTCCACCACAAATTGTATCTCATAGATACAGTACGTGCATCTCAAAGTCCCTGGGCAGCCGGCAATTCTCGTAAATTTGCAAACTGCCTTCACACACGCTGACGCTGCAGTTTCATTCGAGAGCCTAAGAAAACATAAACAACAACAGCAACAACAACAACAACAGCAGCGAGAACAGCAAATTGTTTGGTAAAATATGTACAAAATAGCTTAATAATAAAAGAGCTTTCGCATTTTGGAGGCGCCTCCGTTTGCCTCATCAAAATTTCATGCGTTGAAAAATATTTTCATTATTGTTGTTGTTGTTGACGGCGCTTGTTTTTTTTTTGTAATATTTTTTAGGTAGCTGCCTTTTTATTTTTTGCCTTTTTTGCGCACTCTTATTTTTGTTTATTGCTTCACCTTGTCCATTTATGCGCATAATTTATGCATAAATTTCAATTACCCGACGCCCTGAAGTAGAAGTATGCAATGTCTGGCCCCTGTATTTGCCCCTGTTTCACCTGTTTCACCTGTTCTGCCTTTAATTCACTTAACTAAGCTCTCCAGCTGGCAATGTCCTTTCGATGTGTCCCATCTGTTTGCATATAGAATAATTTTATTTAAATTTCATAATTGAGTTTCGACATGAGAACTGATGAAATATGCAATTTAAAGTGCAACAGCACATTTCAGTTGATGTAGACTACATTTTGCATAAAATAAGAAAGGATTAAAAAAATATATAAAAATAATATAGTACAAAAAATATTTGAAATTGTTTTAGTTGAACAAATATGCAAGTAAAAAAGGTAAAAAATTAATTAAGTTCAGTTTTAGTTTCAAGCTCAGTAAAAATGTATTTTTATTAACATTGGATCATCAAAAGTGAATAAAAGTTATGCAACTGTGAGATCGAATAGAATCTCAAAAAGTATGTGTATAAAGCAGGCTTACTTTATCCTTATTCGCTTACTAAAGTATTCTGAGTATCTTCCCGTAGCTGCTTTTCGGTAATTGAGATTTTCGAAATATTTGCGTTTTCTTTCTTTTATTTTGAGTTTGAAATTCAAAGCACGTAAGAGCCGCCACACGTTCTCGTCGTTGCTAACAGATATGCGAGAAATTTATATAGCCAAATATTTGCTAACTCATCGCAGCAATTGCAGTTAGCCACGCCCACAATGTTCAGCCCTTGGGCCCATTACAGCTTCATTAAAATGTTGAGCCGCTGCAAAAATTCGCATATTCCGCACATTTATGTGTCGCTGGCCGCTTGTCTCCAGGGAACGCACATTAAATCGAATTGCAATATGCTCAACCATGTGTGTCCACTATCCACAGTCCAGTGTCCACTTCTGGGTCAGTTTCGTGTCCGTGTCCGGCAACTGTATCTCGGACCGGCGACCAACTGGCGCTTATCCTTAAATTTTAATTGATGACCACCGCAGTCTGACGCAAAAGTTAATGAAAAGCCGCCATGGTTGAGGCGTGAAAATATGCAAAGTGACAGAAGAGCAGCGATAAAGAGAGAGAGAGAGAGAGATAGAGCGAGAGAGAGAGAGGAAAAGAGAAAGAGAAAGGAAGGACCTGGATGAGAGGACCAAGGCCAGAACTGCCTGCTAATACTGATGGATAATTAATTTTGCTGAGCCCTGGGCTTGTCTCTCTCACTTTCTCTCACTCTCACTCACACTCTCTCCCCTGTCTGTCTCTTTAGCTATCTGTCTATCCTTCAGCTCGCACTCGCGTTTAATGAATTTGCTGCACAATAATTGGATTGTGTCCGGAAAGAGCTTGACTAAAAATAAAATCTAAACACAAATAGATACAACAACTGAGCGCTGTTCTTCAAGAGTTCTCAACTACTTGATACCCTGTAGTCACTTCAAATATAACATATAAAATAAATATGGATAGGAATGACTAAAAACTTTTATCTTAAATTCGAATTTTAAGTAAAAAGCTTAGAACTAATTGTTTTTACTCATTCAAACTTCAATCTTTATTTTTATAGGTCGCTACTTAAGAAAGCAATAAAATACAAAATAACCTGAAGTTAGTTACAAAATTGAGAATTCAGCAAGTTAGACGGATAACGGTAATCATAATTAAGGCACTGGTGCTCTTTTCATTTATAAAATGACTTTATTCATATGCTCATATTGTAATTAATAAATTATTCAGCATAGCTTGTAATGGAAAATCTTTTCCATATTCTGCAATTTTCTTATAATTTTTCAGCCAAGCTTCATAATTTTCTAAATATTTATCAAGTGCTTAGTTCAGTTTTTCAAATGAGACATTTAAATGAAATTTTTATTCAAGAATCTATGATTCACCTCTTGTCACCCTTTAAAATTGTCTACAGGGTATTAGACGCCTGGATTTATGCAAACGCTGCGAAAGCAAAGCGCAAAGACAAACACCGATTAGCACACAGAGTGCGTAAGCCGGCGGTGGGCGGTAGGCGTGGCATACAGAAGGAAGGAGTGGAAAGAGGGCAAGGAGTGCGAATGAATCTGGGAGTGAAAGGAGGAGCAGGAGGATTGGGTGTGAGCTGTACTTTGTGCTGCGTTAATGGGTATCATTACCAGTCGAGCGGCAAAAACTTTTTCTAACCTCAGCGTGGTCTTGGTCTGCGGCTCTTTCTGTGTCTCTCTCTCTCTCTCTTTGTCTCTGTCTCCGTCTGAACTTCAACTGCTCATTAGCTGGACGTCTAGTTAGCTTGACCGTTACATTTCAGACCGTGTTGTTGTTGTAGGTTGTTTGGGATTTTTGCTGGAAATTTGTGCAGTGGCAATTTGTGATTGCTTGTCGTTAACTTTTGGGTGGCTATAAAAGTTGCTAAGGCGTGAAAATATCTTGGCAATTAAATGCAGGTGTTGGCCACAATCTAGAACTTGAACTTGCGGCATATGTGAGATCTCTGAAGCGATTCATCAGCGGGATTCAAACTTGCTTAGATTGAATGAATACATAAATCAACACAATGATTGGCTGCTAAGCTGCTAATGACTAATGGAGACAATCAGAGCAAGTTATCAAATTCTGGCAGGGAAAGAGAGATAGACAGAGAGAGAGAGAGAGAGACATCTTCTTCATAAGCTTATTGAGCCGTAACATAATATTTATGCGCCAAATCTTTTATGGCCAAAATATGCGAAGCGAAAGGCCACTTCAAGTCAAGAAAGTTGGACTTGGTGCAGCTTAAGTAACTTAATCTGTCAATTTTTGCGAGTGGGAGATTGTATGAGTGATTATCTGTATGTGTGTGAGTGTGTGTGTGTGTGCTTGTAACATTATCATCATAAATATAAACAGCTCATCACTTGAGCAAGTCCTGAGCTGGGGCTAAGCTTTTAGTTCAGCATAATTTGATATTCATGCATGTCCAAGTCATCAAAGTGATTTTTGTTTATGTTGCATTTAAATCAATGTCTCTTCGCCTCACTAATTCTACTTATGTTTTCTTTTGCAGAACGAACGAGCCCACACAATCAGTGGAAAGGTAAGCAAGTCAAGGATAAGACGCTCGACTGTCACACATGGCGAATACGCAATTCTTACAGCCAAAACGGGCAAACAATGAAAATGAAAAATAAAAAGACAACATTTGCATATTTATTAAGGCGCACCAAATATTTATTTATCGGCACTTCTCGAACCCAAATAAAGGCAATCATTTTTCAATGTCAATCATTTATTTGCCATATGCTAGACTTTCCTCAAAAGATACTGAGAGATATATAATTTTTTATTTCAGTTGGGCAATAAATAAAGTTACGCCACTTAAAATTGAATTTTGCTTTATTTATAATATGAATTCAACATGTGGACGAGCTTGTAATTGAGTTTTATGAGCTAGTGTACTAAAACGTAATCTATTTTTGAATTGGAAATGACAAAATTCTAGCAAAATGCTAAAATAATAAAGAATTTACATTCCTAATTGGGTGAATGGGTACAAATTATTACTCATCAATTCCTTATTAAATTTCTATAGCTAATCTTATAAAATAAACTTAGAAATAACTAAATTATATTCATACGAATTTCATTTATTTACACCATGCAATATATCTGCAAATTGTTTGTTCATTACATAATTCGTAAAGTAATTTATTATATTAAAAATCAATTTTTATTGCAGTAAAATATTTTAAATGGGGCAATTTTAGCAATTTTATGAGGTTATTCACTGTGTTCATTTACGCGTGTTCAGCAAATTGAAAATCAATGCAATAAATTTGATGGCTTTCGTGTGTCGCTTATATACATTTAAGATTTTATATAATACACATACATATAACAGGATATATGTCAGAATAAAAGCAAACAAACAATTCTCTTGCCACATGCGTTAAATATGTAATTAAAAAGTCCAATTTAACAATGTCATGTGGGTGATTAATTGTATTGTTTACTGTGTGCAAATATTTATGAAGGCTTCTGTGTAGTCAATTATGATTTATGAGCAGGTGCAGATTGAATTCAATACAATCGGCAGGTTCATCAATCAGCAAGTTTGACTGATCAAATATGCAAACGGATTGCAAAATTGACTATGAAATTATAATTAATGTCAATTTGCTGCATGATTTAACAAAGTGTTGCAATTATAATTAATATTAATTGAAACAAATATTCACCTGCTTTAATTTTCATTAAAGCTACGTTTTAATTGACACTTAATCAATTTAAATTTGTACGCATACAAATTGATTGGACTGCAATGTCGCTCATTTTAATATTCTACTTCTCAGTATAAATATTAACATGCTTATTTGTCAAGAAAATTAAACTTTTTCTATTACCCTAGTTGACCAAATTGGCGAAATTCGGTAGATAATTTGTTCTAGAAAGCCCACAAAGCTTCATCTATAACCATATTTAACATCCAGCCCGTTTAACACTGTTGACGTCAATTAAATAATTATTTTTTCATTAAAGCGCGTTAAATTTCAGTGGCTGTCAATTTAATGAGACGATTCTGCAGCTTAAAGCGCATAAAAAACGTAAAATTTGCAGCATGCCACAGCCTCCAATCTGATGGCCATAAAAAACTGTTAGCTGGCTTGCTGTTGACTTTTACGTACAGCTCACTCTCCTCATTTTGGGGCGCTGTTAATTTGCACGCTGCTTGCCACGAAGACGCTAAATAAGTTATGTCATTTGGCTTTGAGATGGGGGAGAGGGGGTTGGGGAACGGGGAACGGGGGCACATTTCGTTTTACTGTGTTGCCGTAGAAATTTAATAAAGCAGCGCCAGAAATTATTAGCATATTTAAAGGCGAATGCTCAACATAAACTCAAAGTCTCAAGAAGCTCAAATGACATTAAAGACGCCAAGGAGCTGAGGAATCAGGAGGAAAGGGAAGCAAGGGGAAAGCGGAGCACCAGCTGATGGGACTCATGTGGAGAGCAAAAGAAGCAGCAGCAGTTCATAAAACGAGCTGCCTGAGAATTGTCTTAAAATATGCGAGGAGAAGGAAAGGGAAAGGGAATGGAGTGGATTGACAGTTGGCACAATGCCAATGACGATTGGAGGGGACAAGGCTAAAGTCGTGCAGCTGACCAAGCAGACCAAATGCAAGGAACAACCCCAAGCACATTGGTATGAAAACATTGCAAAATTACAATTCATGAAGTTAGCTAAAACTAAAAAGTCGAAAATTCCGTTTAGTTACAGCTTGCGACAGATTAACTCTATAAACCAGCGGTGAGCACGCAGTGGCTCCGGGAGCAGCGGCTGCTCTTAACTTAGGTAGACTCTAATAAGATTGTTGTTGTTAATGTTGTTGTAGTGCTCCCGAATTCGGATTTAGTGCCCACCGCTGCTATAAACAGTTAAATTTAAAGTATATTACATAATTTTCTTTTAATTTTTATAAATTCATTTGGTTAACTGAATTTAGTTGACATTAAATATATAATTAAATAAATAAATAATAACTGAAAATTGCATATAGTTTGCCCCACTGTGCTCCAAGCTTAATGTCTTAACAATTTGCTTGCCTTTGCTGCATATTTTAATTGTAATTATTTTCAAAGACTTCAATTTATCTTAACACAAGTAAATTGCGCATACGCCACAGTGACCAGAGCAACTGTTTAAGCCTGAGCTGGCATAATATATTTACTAAATCCATTAGCCATTACATTTATTTACAATTGTAGTGCCATGGCAGATAGGTCAACTATAGTAAGTACTACTTCATGTGGTTGGCATACCTTCATAAATTGAAGCATGCACAGATACATATAGAAATGGTCAAAATTTGGAGAGACTGAGATGAGAGAAAGGGGCTTTTGGGGGAGGAGAAATGCTATCAACGTACACACACACTGACAACAGATGTTAATGCCTCAGTGAGCAAAGTGCGTTTCGCTGTTCGCCTTTTGGTTGTATTCTGTTGTGTTGTGTTCAGTTTGCCCCACTGCCTGCCATTGTTATCGCTCTTAACGTGGCCTTGTTATTCCTGCTTGTGGTCAGTATTAATATTTGTTGTTGGCCTATCCATACGCAATGTGGCCACAAATTGTATGCCCAAAAGCTGATTCAGGTTTTACGATGGCCCTCGTCTCTTACCCATTCCATTATCCCTCAGCTCCCTCTCGCATTATATCGAATTATGTTATAAATATGAAATATATTTGCCATTGCCAAATACGTGTGAGCATTCAGAACATGAAATTGCTGCACAGTTTTATGGACTTTTATGTGGTGTTCGTGAACAATACACTTCTTATTTGTTGTGGACATGCAAAAAGTACAGCAGAGCCAGCTGGCAGCGTAATTAAAACATTATCTCTATGCTAAAGTAAAAACATATACAAATCAATAATAGAAATACTATTTTATGGTTTGTCTCTATTTATATCTCTGACAATGTGATATTGTATTATTTTATGAGGGTATTCAAAGTGGCGCTGAATCGAACCAAACCGATTTAGTCGTTATACAACATTATTGTTGCATAATTTTTGCTAATTTGTTGGCCAAATAGCCAACAGCGACAAAATGCGTAAGAGCCAATGCAGTGCAGAGTGGAAGTCGCCAGCTGTGCGGGTCATTTGTTTGGCAATGAGTTGGCTGCTTAGCTTGACCTCACACACACACACTCGCACACATAATGAGCGGTCAATAAATGACTTATAAATGTTATATTAATTTTGTACAACATTGAATGCCATTTTTGTTGCTATTGCACTTTCATTTCAAGCACTCTGTCGCCTTCATCAGCCCCAACAATTGCTACAAATCAATATTTGGCTTACATTGTGCTTTCCACATTTTTAAATCAGCCCATTTGGGGCTGCCAAGTGGGCAGCACTCAGAAACATGGCTAACAACCAGCCCACCATCAGTCAGAGTCCAAGTCTGGATGCGAGACTTAGTCTGAATCGTAGCCACAGCACAGCCTCAACAATGCTTTAGTTTTATTGATTTATTTTGGACTATACATTTTACGAACAAAAAATGTTACAAGTGCCTGTCGGCATTTTTAAAATACATTTGTAAATTCTACGAAGGGCATAATAAATTCTACAGTCCACTTAGACCACAGCCAAATTTATTTATGCAATTTCAAACAATTTGGCGCCCAGCGTGCAACTTCAAATTGTCCAAATTCTTTTACTTATTTTGTTGGCTAACAAAGTGTGAGTGATAAAAGTATTAAAAGAATTTAAATAAATAAATTGTTCAACAAGTAAACCACAAATTTGACGTAGATCAAAATTGAAGCGCTTTTGGCGCCCAACGTGGTGCGGTGTAAATTTTTATTTGCTTTTATTTCAGCTCAAAATGTCACTGTATTGTTTTAAAGTGTAAACCACATATTTTGGTTTCATTTTGCCTTGTTGTTGGGATAACATTTTGTTGAATTTTTTAAGAAAATGTGAAATGTGTACACGAATTTCTGGCCAAGCTCTAATTGCTGTAGCTGTCGCTGCTGGGGATGCTGTCTGGCCTGTGCATTGTTTGAAATTATGAAAAAGTACCAAGCAAACAAAAAATATGCACCAACAATGCAACAGCAACAACATAACATTTGCGAATCGTCCTTGACTGACCTTGGGCATTGCAGGGCGACTGCGTGCTATGCTCATTATGCTGATGATGTTGTTGTTGTTGTTGCTGTTGTTGTTCCTTCTTGGCGCACGTCAAGTTTGTGCTTGCATTTTAATGGTTGCAATCAAAATCTCAATGCATTGTTAGTAACATGCGGCGCATAGTTGAAAAGGCCAAGGCAAAACTTACTAACAATAACAATAATAACATTCATCGAAGGCAGCTTCATTTCTACGTTGAAAAGTAAACAAACGTGAGCAAACTGATGTGAATACAATTCAGCTCAGATAGCCCTATTTCTATAATACAAGTTGAACTCATTCAGGATGAGAGATTGTTAACTGAATACAAAGTATGTTGCGTCACTCACTGCGTATACTTAACATTTTGATTTAAAGTTTGCAAGCAGTTTTTACGAGCGCAACATTGAACGAGAGTTTTTCATGTGGTAATTAGAGCAAGTTACTTTTACTCTCTGCTTTAGTACCAAAAAAAGTAGAGGCGGCGAAAGCGAAGCGAAGCTGTGGGCGTGGCAACTGACGACGAAATAATAGTGAAGGCAAATAAAAGTAAGACAGCACTTTAATTTCATCACAAGAGCACAAGCTGCTGTTATTGTTGTTACTTTTGCTATTGTTTTTGTTTTTGTTAGTGTTATTGTTGTTGCCGTTGCTCCTGTATCTTATTGTTGTTGTTGCAGTTGAGAAAAGCAGAAGGCGTGTAAGCACATCAGCAAAATGCCTGATGATAAAATAAAATGCCAAATGTGCGCGCATTATTCAAATGTCATGATAGTCTGTATAGCTCACATGGCATGCGAGCTCTAGAGAGGTATATAATTTACAAGTATATGTGTGTGTGTGGGTGTAAAAGATGTGGTATTCTTGACTACAGCTAGACTGAGCGATGGATATGTGAAATTAATGCAGCGCAATCAGCCAGCTTTTCAAATTAGAGCAGCGATGCTGAAATAAATTCAAGAATCATTTTTATTTAACATTCCAGCATTTTTAGTGTGATTAAACAGTAATTTAATCCTTATACTATCCTAAGAAAAAGAGGAAGATTTCTCAGCACGTAGCATAACTTAAGTATTGAGGTTTTCTGGGTTTTCCCCAATCTTAACAACAAATTTTGGTACAATAATTTTCTTTTTCATTTTAGATTTCTCAGAGTTTTTAATTTTTATTTATTTTATTATTTGAATATATATATATTTTTTTAATTTTAATGTTAAAATATTATATTATGATTCATTTTTTTATTTATTTCATCATAAAAAATCTAAACTTAAAAATAAATATAAAAAATTAATGTTCATATAATGATGATTGCCACAAACTCATCCATAACTGAGACTTAAATTTAATGTTGCATAATTTTGTTCGGCTTTATGATTACTATGCTAAACCTTCCGTTACACAGAGGTTATCACCAAGATGTGCTCTTCGTACTTCGTTCACTTCAATATAAATTCACTTGCGCATACGTTTAAATCTTCCAAATAGCCTGGCAATAAACGTAATGCATAAATGTTTTTATTTGCGCATTTTCTTTTGTGGAATTTCTATTCGCTCGCCCCGAAGACATGAGCGATGAGGGCCAACTGGGTTTTCCATTTGGATTTGGGGTCGAATCCTTTACGAGTTTTTGACTCTACACACGCATGTACACAGCGTGAAACATTTGTTTTAACCATTTCCAAAAACACACACAAAGAACAACAAGAACAAGTAACAACAAGAAGTGCGAAGTGTGAGAAGTATGTGTGACAAGGCATAAATAACTAAACACCTGCAGAATCTGCGGTGGCAAGGGCACAAAAATGATGCTGTAGCAATCTCCATCTTCGTATGTCTGCTGATGCTTTGTCAGGCACGTCTGAGCCGTGGTGTTATAAATTACAGAAGGCTCGTCTGCCATTGCTCACAGCATTTGTCAATACTCGTATATCTTGGAAAACCGAGGAGAAAGGAGGCGCTGAGATTTGGCGTGCCAAATATTTTACCAGCCAATAATCCAAGTCGGCAGCTCTTAAATCTTAATGGACTTAAGAACTATAAATTTGGGTGTTAGTGGATGAGTTTTAGTGCATACTTAATTTTAGATTTCGATTCTAAGATTAAGGTACTTAAAAAATACAAACAGTAAAACCAATTTATGTAGACAAAACTTTATGGTTGACATATCTATTTATTTTGCTTTATTTTCACTTTCAATATATATATTTATTGAGCATTAACTTTTATTTGCTTAACTCTATTCTCAATTACATCTATGCTGCCGCCATCTAGCGTTGGCTAGCTGCAACTGGCAGTCACTTGCTGTAAGCTTTGTGGTGAAAAGCTTTTAAATCATAAGTTGGAGAGAGAGAGAGCCGAATCAGCTGTTGACGAAGATAACAGCCAAAGGCAGCTGTAAATCAATAGTTGACTTATTTTCAACCAAAATGCAACTGATAAAGTGACAATGCACAGTTCCGAATAACAACCACTAAATAAATCAACTCTTTGCTGATAAGAAAACTATCATAAATACTGCGGAATTGTTGGCTTTAAGTTTACCTTTAACTTGGGCGGATTACTGTTGTTTTGAAAGGGACTTATCAATGCAGTGTTTGTATTGCAGATAAACACGCCTTTGATTGCCGTTTCAAGGTCTCTTTGATTTCATTGCCAACAGTTTGGCGTTCTCTTTCAACACGCTTCTCTCACGCACGCTCTCTTTTTGTTTCTCTTTGGTGTTTTGAGCTTTTTGTCAGCTTTGATTGATGCGAAAGTTGCTCTTGGCGAGCTTGCACTCTCTTGCAGGACTTGTGAACGGCAAGGAAATGATTTGCTGCCAGTTGATTGGCAACACGTTTGCCGGAAGGTAGCAACCAACGCAGGCAACAGGAAGCCAGGACAATTCGGCCAGGCCAAGCAACAATTCGATTCGATTCGTGTCGCTGGCCGCCGATGCCACGCGAAGTTTTCGTGCTGTGCTCAGTGTTCAGTGTGTGTGATTTAGATTAATTTAACAATCGAGTGATACAATTATTCAATTACAAATGCGTAAAAAATAATAATGTTAACTAAGCAAGCCAACTTGTTGCACTAAGTCAGGCAACCTCCACAACCTAAGCCCAAACCTGTTGCCCAAATCCAAGTCAAGAGTAACGAAATGAATGCCAATTGCAAATATTTGTTCAGCAATTTGTTTCACGTTTCCCAAGTTGTGCGCTGAGAAATAAATTAAGGGCTAAATCGCCAATCGTTGATGCTCGACAATTAGTCGCACGTCCGAGCAAAGTAAATAGCACAGCTGAAACTGAAACCAAAAGCACCGAAACACGTTCGAATTTTTTGGGGGGTTGTAGGCAGACAGACAACCAAAATTACATTAAAAACATTTAAATAACAATTACGTAACCCAAACAAATAGCTAAATACACTACAGCAACAACAATAACAACAACAATGGCAGCTATAAATCTGAGAAGAGCAGTCAACACCTCACACAAACACACAGAGAGTGATAGAGGAAGGGAGGTAGAAGAACCCGGCGTGGTGCCAAACACACCCCGGAAATACTACACCCCCAGCACAGCCAGTCACCTGACCCATAGACCCGAAAGGCAACTGCTGTAACAAGCTGCCAAACAAAAACAAAAGCAGATTAACACTTTGGCCCAATGATGATATGGTCCCCAGCTTTACTTTATTCCCACTGCCCACTAGCGCCCTCTAGCGCACGCTGTCGTCATTTTTTATACGCCCTCGGGCGTGGCAGTTCAAATCGAGCTGCCTAAAAAGCCGACCAGCTAGCCAAGTGGGCCAAAACAGCCAAAGCAGCCTGACCTGACCCTTTTTGCTTAGTCAATCTAACTGGCCAACCTTTTTGGAAGACAAGCGACTGCACAAAATAAAAATTCAAAAATAACACTGTGCGTCATAATTCGGATCGAGCAAATAAAAATGATTGTCTGTTTGTTGAATCAAAATTGGTCAAACAAGTTCTGTTGACGTTAAATTTTATCAAGTTTTTATTGATAATTCCTTTTAAGAAAATTAATAAAAAAACTTATTGTACAGAAAAGTTTAAAAATCTTTATAGAAGAAACTTAATAAGAACATTAAAATCCTTTTAGAAGTTCTATCTATTTATGTTCTCAAACTTATATTGTATACTAAACTATAAATTAAATTTGGAAGACAAACGACTGCACAAAATAAAAGTTCAAAAATAAAAATTCTGATCGAGCAAATAAAAATGATTGTCTGTTTGATGAACCAAAATTGATCGAACAAGTTCTGTTGACGTTAAGTTCTATCAAGTTATTATTGATACTTCCTTTTAAGAAAATTAATAAAAAAAAAACTTATTGTGCAAAAAAGTTTAAAAATCTCTATGGAAAATTATAATAGAAACATTAAAAATCTTTTAGAAGTTCTATCTATTTATGTTCTTAAATAATGAAATACATTTCAGATTCTCATTATCTGTCGTAATTTTTTGAGTATCTAAAAAGTAGAGTCAGCTTCCATTGATCTCATAGTTTTAACAATTATTTTGTTGCCCAGTGTAGTATCAACATGTTATTCTCTTAGAAGTGAGCAGCCAATTGTTGTTGTTGTTATTTGCTGGCAACACTTAAGCCGCAAAATATACCCAAAGTTTATATTTGTGGGCCCCTTTCTACGCTTTTATTTTTACTTTTTATTTTTGGCCTCAGACCAGCAGACAGACAAGTTGTTTGGCCTAAACGGCTCACCAATTTGGCTTTGTTGAACCCTTGTCCATTGGTTCTGTCCAGGCTGTTGTTCCCGCTTCTCCCTGTTGTTGCTGTTACTGTTGTTGTTGTTGATCCAGTTCAGTTCCGTTCATGTCTTCAGTCAGCGCTTTTTGTTTTGACAGGGTTTTTCGTATCAGTTACAAAATATTTCTTTTTCCAGTGGCCCAGCAAATGTTTCCAACTGAGTTGATTATTTGTAAACGCAAATCAAAGGCAGCCTTAAATTTTCTGCATTCTCCATCGTCTTTTTGGACTAACCCCAATGGCGTGACCTTGTGCGCTTAGGGAAAAAGGGGAGTGACAAAGGGGGATACTCGTATTTGCGACCTAAATATCTCAGAATTAATTTACCAAATTAAAGCCGGCATGCTTATCCAAGCCACTGAGCTTAGCAATTTATCTGCAAACATGAGCACACACACACACACACACAAATATATATATATATATATATAAAGAGAAGGCACACATACAGAAAACAAACGCCCAAAGGTATTAATTAGTATTGCACAATGAATTGGGACCCGGGGCTAAAAGCAACTCGGGATCATAACCCTGATGGAGTCTCCGGTGCAATATTCAGCGAGCTGTTCAGCTTCAGCTACAACGCGTACACAAAACTAAAACTTATTTTAATACAATAAGCAAAATAATAATATGGGCGTGGGTGAACACAGAAGCAACAACTACAACAACAGCGTGAGCGGAAAAAGAACATAAAAAAATCCATAATGGCCAAACTGGTTTCAACTTGCGTTCTTTATATTTTCGCGTGCTTCTTTTCCGTATCGACATGGGAACACTCACACTAATGCACGCACTAACACATACATATACACACACACACATACATACTCACACATTCACAGCAGACACAAGGTGTTGACATTCACACGCCCAGATGCGCTCGCATATCAAAAGCAGCGACAAGTTGCGCGACATTCAAAGACAGTTATAGACATCACACATATACACATAAATATATACATATATCTACATATCTAAATACATGTAGTATATATGTCTACATACATATATCTGCTCTGATAACACCGCGCCTGAATGTGTTACATCCATGACACTGTCTAAATATTTTTGTAACTAAATAAAAGAGAGCAGTGAATGAATGAATGAATGAATGAACGAATGCATGAATGAGTGTATGAAATGAATGCAGAATTTGCCACGCTTGACAGCTGTATTTTTTTTTTCGTTTTCTCCTTTTTGTCGCTTGTGTGCTAAACTTAGTTTATTTGCCAGCGCCGCAAAGTAGGCAACACTTTTCAAAAGGCGTCCACACACATTAAGTATACAAATATCACGTATACGCTATGTTAGATTCGCCCATTGAAAATAAAGATTGTTAAACAAGTCAATATTGACTGAAAGCATTCTGGAATTAGTTTATTTAATAGAGCGCTTAAAATAATTAAAAGAAAATTAAATTTATTTCAGTTGAAAACATTATGAGAATCTACATATTAAAGTTTTTGACTTGTCTGTCTTTGAGTTAAAAGCAAAATAATATGAAAATACTGCGCAGCTGAATGGAGTGCAGCATTTATCAAGTTGAAAGCTTAAGCTACTCACACATTTATTTTTTTATTGCCTTGTGGCCTTTTTTAAAGCATTTGCCAGCATTTCAACATTTTTATGTGGCAATTTTTGACGCCTTCCGTTTGCGCGATAAGCAAAACCCCAAAAACAAAAGTCATGCCTAGATTATGGCAGACCTTAATGTACACATTTGAATGCTATTATCACAGATAGACAACCACAGCAACAAAAACAACAACAACAACAATGGGAACATGAACAATCAGCCACAGAAAGCCACTCATTGTCTGTGTTATGTCTGTCTCTGTATTTGTCTGTATCTGTATCTGTGTTTTTGAATTTGTATTTGTATCTGTGTGGGTGTGCTGAGTATGCCGCTTATTTCCAAGCAATTTACTTTAATTCGTCGCATTTTAGAGTGGAGGCATATGGCTGGAACGGCAGAGCACTAGAGCACATCAGTGGACTAAAAACACTTTTCCCACTCCTCTGGCCTGAAGGCAACCTGCCACACACCTTCACTCTGTGTGTGTGTGTGTGTGTGTGTGGGTGTAGTCCGGATAACTCTGTTTTTAGTAAGCGCAATCATCATCCACAGCTACAAGCTAAGCTCTTCATGTTGATCAGATTTTTCGGGTGGGAGTCTCGGGTTGAAGGTTGCTTGTAATTGCAATTATGGTTGAAGTCCCTCTCAATTTGCTGTAATTGTAATTGAAAACTGCAGCAAATTTCTGAAGAACGGGGTGGCTTTTCAATTTCCAACAAGGATTACCAAAAAGTTGACATAATTTAAGCTTTTAAATCGATTATTTTTCATAGTTGTGAAAGCAAAATAGTTTTATCCACATGTTTTTAGTGCGGAGTTTCGTAAATGTTTTTATCAACGTAATGAGAAAGTTTGAACAAATATATATGCTTTAATTGAGATTGAAAATGAAATAAAATAATTAAAAATAGTATTTTAATTTTATACAATTAATTGAAAAACAGTTCTCGATAGAACGATATTAAATAAAGAAGAATGGCGCAAATAAATATGCTTTAATTGTGGCTGAAACGTTGAAAACAAGATGTTGAATTAAAATTATATTTATATGTTCAATAAGATATCTGCACGCATTTGGAATATAACGAAAAGTGTGCAGCAAATTAAAATTTAAACTCAAATTACAAATTTAAACTATACAGAAAATAAATTAATATAATAGCATTTTCAGTTTCCTCTGGAATTAAATAAAATGTATTATTATTAATATAAATAATATAAAATCAAATTCTTAATTAAGAAAAAAGTTTTAGTAAAATATTAGCTGCATTTTATGCTTGCTTTACAAACTCTTGAATAAACCCCTCGCGTTGGCCCAACTTGATTGTGTCAAGTTGTCAATTTGGTTTAGACTTAATTGCATCAAATTGGCTTGATTAAGGTTACTTTCGGGTCACGTTCTAATGGCCAATTTCAATGTGCAGAGTTTGTGTTGCGGCTAACAGCAAACTCGACTCGCAAACCTGGCAAAATGTGCCCCATCAACAGCGACAAGTGACTGTCGAGTGCGTCAAGAGTCAGTGGCAAAAGCAAAAGCATTAAAGTAAAGCCAAAAGAGAAAATAAAACCCAAGTGCGTGCAACATGTCGAATCCGCCGTTGCCGCCACGCCGCCTGGCACCCGGTTCTGCAACGCCAGTTATCTCAGCTGCTGGTGGAACAGTTCCCCTTCCCCTTCCCGTTCCCGTTTCTGTTCCCGTTTCCCCAGCTGCCACCGCTGTGTTAACTGCGCGGTTGAGCGGCGGCAACACGGTCACGAGCAGTGCGATTACTTTGGAGCAAGCAACATTGGCAACTGGAACTGCAACTGCAACGCCATTGGCAGCCAGCACATCCTGCCCAGATTCGCCCATACGCCGCGTCTCGTCCAGTTTGAAAAACTCTGCTCTGGATTTTGCCTCACGTTTTTTCAACAAATGCAAAGCGGCCACATTCACTGTGGACGGCGCCACCTATACAATTGGTGAGTATACTCATGAATATGCAGCAACTAAAAGGTATTCACTGAGAAAAAAAAAACAAAGGTCAACAAGTGTCTGGTGTCCAAAACCAAAAAACACACACGCCGTTTGATTGAAAGGATGGCAGATGGCAAATTGACATTTTTTATTCCACTCTTCATTTTCTCTATTCTATTATATAGTTTCGTTTCTTTGTCTCAGCTTAAATAAGTCTATGTGTGTATTTGTGTGTGTGTTTGGGTGTGTGTGTGTGTGACTGACATTGCGCACAAGGTCGTTGCTTGACATTGGCCCCAGTTTGCGTCTGAGTCAGGTGTGTGCAATGTTCATTTTATTTCGTTTACTTTTTCCGTTTACATTTTTTCGTCGCTGTATTGATTTTGCTGCACCAAAAACGTAATTCGATGATGACAATGACATGTTCTGTCACTTTCACCTGTCAGTGTCACCTGTCAGCTTTGGTGTGCCCAAAAGGTCGTAGATTGTAATAGAGCGTGCAACAAAATAATATTGCTATCGACATTTAATAGTTCAAAGAGATTGTTTCCCTTAATTTGCAAAATATTTTAGATCAATTAAAATTGTTTTGTCTTCGAGTTAAAGTTGTTTTATTTGTGCATTTGACAATTGACAGCAATTAATAACAGCTTATCTACACAATCGTGTAGAATTACAAATTGAAGCAAATGCATTTTACCGTCAGTTAGGAAGTGCATTAAATTGTTATAAATACGCAAATCTGTTTTTCAGAATTCCGAAAATTGTTTTAATTTATTTAATTGTGTTTAAACTTGTTAGACTTTTATCTTGTGACCTGACTCTTATTTACGCTCGAACGTCTTTGTTTAGCCTCTAGTTTAATTTCAGTTGTTTTGTATAAGCATATTCAAAGGACACTCATAATTAAATGTTAGTTATTTACAACTAAGTGACTTCAAACAAACATATACAATGGCTGGTTGTGTTGGCAACTATTTGAAATTAATTACAATATAAATTTAATTACGTATGACAAGTGGAATTGAATTTATGTGCGGGGCGTAGTCTCTGCATTTAACTGACAGGACTTTAATTCAAATTAACATTTAATATTTGCAAGTACAAATTGAAACTGGAGACTCACGTGTCGAGGTGTTGAATGTTTCCCTTCTCCACCCACAACTGAGGCATGTGATATGCCAAAAAAAGAGAGATAACTGGGCTTGTGTTTGATTTGATACGGCAGGCAGCTGCGAAGCCAAGGTTCTCCCAGGAGGCGCATCTCAGGGCAGATTTGGCAGGATTTGTTCGGGATTTTGAGTGTGCGTGTTTGCATTGAAATCAGCGATAAATCGATTCCAATTGATACTCAGATATCGAATGCTTATGCTTGATTGATGTCACACCCTGCCCATTGTTTGTGCCAATTTCCATATGCTCAATTATAATTGAAACCGAATGCTGGTCAAACACTGCAATTTTAATGATGTTATTTACTTGTGTGGAATGCAAATTTAATCGTTGGCTGGGCGAATTGGGAGCGGCGTTGCCAGAGCACTTAACACTTTTTAATGATGTCATTTAAAATGCCATTTAAAGTTTATCGAAGCGCGCTGCAATTAAAGAATGGCAGCTATTGTTGTGATGCCACTCCTGGGCCCAAAGGACGAAGAAACGAAGGAGCCAAAGGATGAAAATGGAGCAATAGCCAAGGCAAGACAGGGACTGAGAAATTGCCAAGTTACTGGCAACTTGGGGACTTGCCTTTGCTTTGCTTTTGCCTCTGTTTCTGTTACTGCTCCTGCTTCTGCCTTTGTCGCATCCGGGCAAAAGTCCTGGATGGACGCAAAGTGCATCAGCTGTGACATCAATTAAAACTTGTGTGTCTGGAGCTGGAGCAACTGGAGAACTGGCAATTTTCCAGAGGCGTAATGCAATTAAAATTGCACCAAAAGCAAAGCAATCTCAAGGCATTACCCTGTCCAGTTAGAGTTCCATGCGACAGCTGCAACATGTGCCCCTTCAGAGCTTTATTTAATAAGCCTCAACGGAGTGCAATTTTTTTATTTTGGAACTAACTTCTCGCTTGGTTAATCTTTAATTGCTGATTTCGGTATGCACAAGTGGCCAGAACGGAAGTTGCATGCAACCAGGCCGACAAGTGTTTCCAAGGGTGGAGAAACCAACGACAGCAACAGGAAACACAAACGAGTGCAACAGCACAGGGTGTGTCTTCAGCTCGACATTGGTCTTCAGATCCATTTCCAGTTCCAGATCCACCTTCACTTTCCGTGTTTACTTTGCTGTCGAGCGGAAATTGCATTGTCAACGCCAGATGTGAGACGACGTCCAACATTTTCAGTTGCCTTCAGTTGTTGAAGGGGATCAGGACCAGGACATGCCCATTGTCGTCCTGCGCACTCGACGTCATAGATGCGCAAATTAAAAATAATGACAAGCAAGTGCAAGTAACTATGAAAGACCGAAGACACGACACTCTCACCTTACAGCCCCCAACAAAGTGTCTTTGCAAAATTAAACAAAATTATCAAAGAAAAGGAGCGAATAATTACGAAACTGAGAAAGTTCAGAGCTTGTGCACAGGTTGCTATTGAAGCTATAAATAGTAAATGCAAAGGAAAAGTTGCCATGAATAGCAAGTGAAAGAGCAAAAGAATTTCACAAATCATTTGCTGGGAATCAACATCTGAACTTCTATATTTAGCTACAAACAAAATGTGCATTAAACTCCAAATTAAATATTTAAGCCACATAAAAAATTGATGTAATAAACAAAATGGATAATAATAAAAATAAATTGAAATGCATTTCCGGTCGATTTACCACACAACATAAAATATGTTTTGGCTACCGTTGAATAATGTAATTCACAAAAATAAGCAAACAAGTATTTGTATTTTTGTTAGCCAAACAGTTAAGCAAACATTGTGTATAATTGAAAAGAACTTTAACTGTGGCAAGTGTGTACAATGAAACAATCACTGTGGCATTGTTAAGCAGAAGTCCATTTCACAGGACTTTCAGCTAGATTGCGAATCGAACACTGCAATCGAACACTCTGTGCTTTTTGTTGCTTTTGCCCCTCTCATTAATCAGGAAGGGCGACAATTGCAACACCATTTTGTTGCATGGCAGACCGTCGAAGTGGCATTGATTTAGTTGCCACACACACACACGGCAATAACCTGTTGCAATGGCGGCTGAACTGAACTCATGCCAACTGCTCGACAATTTATCGATTGAATTTATCGAGGAACAAAGAAGAGGAAAAGCGAGAAAAAAATGAAAGAAATGAAAATCGATTTCACGCTCAAATTGATTTGGCTTTTATTGCAGGGCCATTTAATTTATGGCAACCGGCAACTGCCATAAAAAGCCGAGCCACTGAGCCACTGCGAACAATGCGCACAAGAATTTTCGCTTGGCAATTTGAGGGCTTATAAATTTAAATTGTGGCTCTGACTCGATGCGGAGCACACAAGAATATTCCACGAGCCTTGAGGTGACGACCTATCCAAGCTGCTTCAACATGATGTAAATTCGTTGCTTGTTCTTGTTTCTCGTTGTTGTTGTTGCTGTTGTTCTTATTGTTGTCGGTTGTTTGTGTTGTTGCTGCTGGGAACATTGATTTTCTGCTATGCTGCTAAATGCCAGACACAGGCTAACATCCCCACACATCCATTATTATGCTGTGGGAAAAAGTGAATTTTCTTCCACAGACCCACAGACTTTCAGCCAGCGACTGCTGTCAAAATTCTGTTGAGGTTTGCGGGCATATTTTGGCAAAAATATTTTTATACGAGTATCAGCAGCAGAAACAGCAGGAGACACGATTCGTTTCGACTCGTCTCAGCTCAGCTCAACTCGATTCGCTTCAACCAGACAAAACTCAACCAGACAACGCTTTGGCATCCTCGCATCCTTTACTTCCTGGCTGTTGTCATTCAGACTGCTCGCTTTTGGCAATTTGTTTCGAATTTGGCATTAATTTTTCACACAGGACACAGGAAATTGAAATGTTCCCATAACGGGAAGTCGTTAGCTTGCCAAAAATGGCGACAATTTTTGTTACTTTTGGGATTGCGGGCATCCAAAAACATTTTACAGTTTTAGTAAACGGCTTAAAACTCAATTAAAAGTTTATTAGTCACTTCGCATAACAAGAGCTAAAGTTATATTAAGTATATTTTGTGGCTAAAATTTGTCTAATCAATTAAGCCACCTGAAAGTTTCATAAAATTTTTGGCAGCCAGCTGACGAGTGCGCAAATCCGATAGATACACACAAGACACAGCAAACTTGAACAGCATCCATATCCAATCAGGCAAAGACAAACTTAAGAAATAAATGGAAATGTGTCTTAGGCTTAATGGTGTCTGCATTCAATTTAATTGCCATCGTTTCCGTTGCTCTTTGCGCTATATTTCTGTCCAGGTGCTGGATGCCACAACAAGAACAACAACAGCAACTTCAATCAGCGGAAATTGAAACGCAAACTCAGCGTTGATATCTGACGGTTAGTTGAACTGAACCCAACCATTGACGAACCCTCCTAATCGAAAGGGAAACGTGTGAAGCCAATGGCCGGCAATGAAACTGAAAGCTGTTTCCATTGCCAGACTCCCTCTGCACATTGTATACATTTCTGTTGGTCTAACAATCTAACGCTGGTATCATATTTATTTTATTGCCACAGATCGAACAGAACTGTAACAACACAACAACAAACTCGAGTGAACGAGAGATGAAACACAACAAGAAGCATTTGGCCACATGAATTCGAACAAAACCAAAAAAGAAAAACTCGAACTTGTTTATTTTAAGCTATAAAAAAACAGAACGAAAAAATTTAATTTAAAAAGCAACTCGATTGACGTGCGAACAGCTTTTGTCTGCACGTTAGTGTGCGTGTGTGCGTGTGTGCGTGTGTGCGTGTGTGTGTGTGGGTGTGTGTGCGAATGTTGTTGTATGGGAAACCAAAAAGTTGTTTACTTTTCAACAATCGAATCAACAAAAGGCAATGGCGAGACTCACGTGCTCTTCGAATTCGTAGACTCTGTGAATGGCTGCGTACGCGAATTTCCAATGCCATCAATGGCAGAGAAAAATTTCATTACAATCACATGGCATTCACTTATTAATCAAGCGCTCTGTCCATGGATTTATAGTTTTTCATTCATGAGTGTATCATTTCAATGCTGTTTATACAGTTCTTTCTCTGTCATTCCGCTGATAACGTATACGTAATTTTTAAATTGAGTATTGTACATTTTAATGGATTATTTTAAACCTGTAGCTGCAGCTTAGGAATTCATTTTAATATTATTAAAAAAATTACATTACGTATACTTAATATTTGAAATCATCTATTTTCCTCTTCCTTTTTTTAGAAATCCCTGACCTTACTAACTCTAATACTTGTATTATTACAAATTATTACTTCTAATACTTTTTGATCCGATTTGGTTTTTCTGGGTTCCTTGCAATTAAAGTTGGATAATTTTAAAAATTTTTTGAATACCCGCAGATTTTTAATGTTTTAATTTTTTATCATTTCAGCTAAATTTAAATTTAAATAATTTAATAATACTTAAGTTTTTATATTACTTAACTTTTACTTTAATTTTTGTACATTAATTTTGGTCAAATTAAAAAATGTATAAAAAAATGTTCAAAATTTTGTTCATGATTTTTCTATATTATTTTTATTACGATCAATTTTTTTATTTTATATAGAAACATTTCATACTTTGGGATACTCGTTGAAAGAATGCACTCTCATCAGCATCATAGAGTTCCCAGATACTCGACCTAATTGAAACTGAAGGCCAGGAGTCTCTTCGACTGAGTTGCGTCGGGATCATCAATCAAGCGCGTATTGCATACTTCATACATCTGCTGTCAGCAACAGCCAGCAATATTTTATCAATTTACCAAACACTCTCTCATTTCCTCGGCTCAAAGTATGGCCCGTTGTGGGCCAGCTGCCCCGATAAATTATTATGGCAATCATCGGTGACTTTTATTTAAGTTGAGGCGCAGCTTCAGTTGCTCCCCAAGGAAATGCTTCTTCTTTCTCTCAAAAAAGAACAAGAATAAAAAGAAACGAAACGACTTGAAAAAAGGCAAAAAAGCAGACAAAAACAATAACACAGCAGGTGATACTTTTTATAGGCAACTTTTCTTTTTATGGCTTTTGTATGCCCGATTGCGACGTGGCCAAGTTGCTGCCGTTCATTAAGCACCTGGCGAGCGTATCCTGTCCCACAATTCTCATCTCGGCCCGAAACTTTAAGTGCAGGCGCGCAAATAAATTTGTCGAACTTCAATTTAAAGTTAAGGCTCTATTTTTTTGCACAAAAACCATTGGCAAATTGCATTGGCAAAAGCTGTGGAAAGTCCGCCGAGTCGTATGTTTGGTAACTTTACTCTTAGCTGCATTTGGCAAATGTGCAAAAGATGTAACCCCTCCCCCCTCCCCCTCGTTAACAATATATTCTGGGCGTGGCCAACACAATGGACTGGCATGTTTAGCACTCAACAAAAGTTTCTCGCAGCCGCGTTTATTGAATTTTCGCCAGCTAACCTGGCTGAAGGCGAGATGGAAAGTGCACGCATAATGGAAAAGTGGCGCTTAAATTACGGTTAGTATACGCCCAATGCCTGTGAGCTTTTCCTTGTAAGCCGAGCAACAGTTTTCCGAGAACTCGACAAACACGTTTACTTTACTTTTGCTTCTGCTTAGCCCGCGTTATCACTCTTTGGACCTCTTTTGGCCTCATGCTTGGCCCCGATCCCGATTGTGAATCGCGTTTCCATTTTACATAATTTGTAGCCCGAGGCATTTCTTAGCTCCAAGTTTAATCAAACAGCTCGTGCAACTTGTGGCAACTTTATCTGAGTCTTACACAATCACAAAATACTCTTGACGCATTGAGGTATTTACAGGCATTTTAATTCCAATAATAATTGAATAATAATGTATTCAATATTATGTAATTCATAATTATGTATTACTATATATGGAATTAAACACTTTAGGTATTGTTGTTATAATCATGATATTATAAATTGTTTTAGTTATTTAAATATATTTATAGCAGGGTATCATTTAGTTGCACTTTTTAGTTACATAGACTTGCTTAGTCAACCAACTATTTTTGTCGCTTTGCATTGGGTAGAGTTTTTGGTTGAGCGCGTCGCCTTAGGAGCCACAAATAAACGACATGGCCAACGCACACGCAAAGCTGGCTAAGAGGGAAGGGAGAGTGAAGAAAGTGGCGGGTGCTTAGACAACTACTAGCTTAGTATATTCTAGTACTTTCTGCAGTGCTTAGCTGATAAAAATCAACTAATTGAAACAAGTACTGCGAAAGCCAGGCATAATAAAAAAGCAAAGTTTATGTGGTACACAAAAATATAATTTTAGAATTAAATTGAAGGATTGCCAGAAAGTTTAGGTATTAGAATTTTAAGAAAGGCTTTGTTATAATTTATTAAATTATTTTATAATTTTGGAACGTTGTTATAATAACTATTTTATATTACCATCTTAGGACTAAAAATCTTTACTATTTTTGATATAAAAATTTTATTACTTACATTTCACTATCATTTATCACCCTAATATTGTTTTAATGGCCCTACAGTGTCAGCAATTTGTCTATTTAAGTCACACAATTTCAATAAAATTCCTTTCATTATCAGTTTTTCTTCAAAAACATAAAATGCCGTACGTCAAATCTAATTTGCAGTACCTTTTCTGTGCTCTAACTACAAAGTGCTCTATTAAATTTCCGCCATTAGTTTGTCTATCGTGAATGTCCGCTTTTAATGCATTGTAAACTTAATAAGAATGTAATTACCTGCAGTGCTTAGCTATAAAAAGCGATAGATACATGAAATGACCTCCAGGACGAGCACAGCTCGTCTTCTCTGGCCACACGCTGCGTATACGTAACATGCTGTGTTGTTTGCTGTTTTTTGTATTTACTTTCTTTATTTAGCGCAGTTTGCTTGTTTTTTATGTGCTACACAAATCAAATTTATGCGATGGCCAACGATTTGAGATGGCCAAAAAGCAATTCCTCTAACTGAATTCCCACTTTCCTCATACATACATATGACCGCACTTGCACTTTGACTACGTGTTTTGAAATTTGATTTGGATGCCATTGCCCGCAGCAGCTGCCGTTGCTGTCTCTATTGCTATTGCCTTGGCTGCTATTATTATTATTACTATTTGTGTAATATTTGTATATGTATTGACTCAATTCTGACTTCCTCCATCTCTTCTCTGCAATGAGAGTGCTGCACACGTTCCGCTTGGCAAATTGAAATTAAATTGCAAACTTTAAAAGTTTATGGCCACAACAAAAAGCGAGAGAGCAAAGAGAAGAGAAGCAGTAGCTCACTTAGCACTTCAATAGATATAGAGGGAGAAAGTGTAGACTGAGATAGAGAAAAAAGCACATCCTGTTGAGTCAAAGTTGGCTGTAAATGTTATCAATGAGAGGCAGCATTATATACAGTAGCGGACAAAGAAAACCGGACACCATAAAAGAGCGGTTTTTGGAGTTTTTTTAATTTGGTCATTTATTAGACCATAGGAAAAAAATTTCAAAAATCTCTTCGCTAGTTTCATTTATGGTTTTTGAAAATCTTTCCTTAAGCTACTTTTTGTTTGAAAAGGAGGAAAAATGGGCTAAAATAGTAATTTTAAGCAATATTAAAAATATCATAAAAAATATATTTTTTATATATTTTTGAAATTTTTTTTGCATCCCTACACTTTTTTCTGGAGCCCGAGGAAAAAAATTTTAAAAGTAGACTTTTACAAAAGTTCAAAATTTCAATGGTTACTTAGTGGGTAAAGGAAAGTTTTGTATCATTCAAACGCTTCTAGGCCTCATACGTTTTTCCTATGGTCTAACTAATAAACACATTAAAAAAAACTCAAAAAAACAATCTTTTATGTTGTCCGGTTTTTTTTGTCCCCCACTGTAAATATAAGTAGATATGCAGGATGTATTTGTATCCATTACTTGTTTGTATTTCAGCTGTAATCACATGCTTACTTTTATTCTTGACTGCACTCAATTATTTCTATCATTTTTATTCGTTTATTTATCCCACAAAACAAAAAAAAAAAGAATTTTGCTTTTGATTTTATTCGTTTTGTTTAAAGACAAACTGATCTGAGTATTTTAATCATATGTGGGTCGCATAGTAATACAGTGCCTCCAATCAAATGTATGTGGGTCATCAAACAGCATCACAAACTGTCCAATGAAGCGATTAGATAACTTTTTCCCAAAACCCCCGTCAGATTAGTACACATCAATTGGACGGCATGCTATGCCCTTATTTTCAAGTTCTACAGGGTGTTCGAACTACTTAGCTTGCTAATCTCAGTTCAACTTAGTTGCTGCTCACAAAAACTTGTGCTCGATTCACAACAACAAAGTTGCAAACTCTTTAAAACTTTATAATTCCATTACGGATCTATACAAATTTGGGAATTGCCCTGCCAATAGATACTTTTCAAGTAGTTCTTGCAGTTTTTGAAATGAAACTTATGAGCACAGCTGAGAATTTAAGTCAAGAGATACGGAGAGAGAACGTTGGAACTCTTTAACAAGTTGTAACTCTTTAACTCAGACATCGTTTTCAACAAAATAATAGTTTTAAAAATTATAATAAATGTATTAAACCAGATTGTCAAATATTTCGAATATTTTGTGATAGAAAATGCGATTTTAAAACCCAGGTTTTATTAAATTAACTAGGATATTCTTTTAGAAATTTAAATAAAATCCTTAATGATGTGAAAGTCAAATTTACAATTGATTGATCTACTTAAAAATCTTGCTGTTGTAACTCTTTCAAAGTGCAATCCTTTTGCAGCACCCTGTATGCATTCACAGCTCCCAAAGTCTGGCCCGTAAATCAAACGTCGAGGCGCCTTTTCGCACTGACAGCCTCGTTTTGGCCAAGTCTTTCAGTTGGGGTCTTTCGAGGACTCTGGACCCTCGTCCGCGCCTGAAAGCACAGCAGGAACATTCCCGAAGCTCACCGAGCTCCAACCAAAATTCACATACTCAACCCGTTTTGTGTGGACTTTCTGTTGCACGATTTTTATTTGCTCTTAAGCGGCCGACTGGGCAGCAGGATGCTTGACCAAAGTTACCCGCTGCTGCTGCTGCTGCTGGAGAATGCTTCAGTGATTTCATTTGGCCATGATTGCTTCGACTGTGTGGGATACTGGCCTTCCAATTGGAGGGAGTCACAGACCTGGCAGCGATACACACGCATAAATAATCAAAAAGAGGTTCTCATCACTGCGTGCAGTTAAAGTTAACCAAATCAATTTTCATTTGAAATGCATGCCAGGGAGCTTATCAATAATTTATCAACATTTCCGCAATTATGATGATGACGATGATGAGAATTAACTGAGCTTCAAGTTTTTTCTTTCACACAAAAACGCAGTGTGTTTTTCATATGCGCAATTAGTGGGTAAAAATGGGGGTAACATTTTGTGAGTTGCAAGGTAAATATTTAATATTGACAGCGTCGTTCAAAGCAAGTACTACAGAGAAAGAGAGGGAGAAAGAGAGAGAGAGTGACACGTGCATGTGACTGTTGTACAGTCAGTGCTACTTTCTGCTAATTAAAGGTAACAATCAAGTCTGCAACGCACTGTGTGGTCGCATCAACAGTAACTCAATAAAGCTTAAGGCCTAACTTACTCTTATGTACAACATGTGAGAGCTTTTCTTTCCTCCCTTCTACATCCATCAGAGTCCCTTTCAGCTTGCCCCTTGAGTCTGGCAGCTCTTTAACACTCACTTTGCAGCTGCCACTGGCAAAGATTTTTAAGTGTATTAATACAGAGTGTTCAGCTCATAAAGTCAAGTGGCACAGGCAGAGATTTAAAATGGCTGCGAGGGGAGAATTCTCTGAATCTCTCTGGCATTCAGTATTAGCTGGTGAATGCTACAAACACTGACTGCAAATGTTGTTTCACGTTGCAACTGTTTTACAGCTTGTTTCCTGTGTACCATTTTATATTGCATGGCAATATCTTTAATGCAGGGAAAGAGAGAATTGAAATAAATTATAAATGCAAGGACGAGTCAAAGTAATTTAAGAAGCTTGCTTTCATCTTGTATGAAATGAATTTTTATTCAAATTTTTTGCATTCATTTATTTAAAATTTAATTTCAAGCGACAGTCAGTAAAATTTCTAACAAGTGATGTTAATCCAAACAGTAAATTTCTTTAAATATTAAAATTAGAAATTCTACAGAAAATGAATAGCGTTGTCGACATATCTGCAAATAATTCCGAAATATCGATAATATAGATTCGATATGTACCCAAAAAGAAAAAAAAAAACATAAAAGAAAACAAACATAATTATGAATATTACAAAGCTTTCAAAAATCTTATCCACTTCAAACTTTCATAGCTTTGCCATAACTGTACAGATTTCCAAGCAAAATGTCATTTTGAACAATAAATTATTATACATATTTTTACATCACTATTTCAAACACTGCATAAACAGTTTTATGAATGAAAATGTAATATACTCATCAATTGTGAGTGTGTATAAAATATTCAGATCGAATAAATTATGAAAGCAATAACGATTGAAGTAATTTATGAAGCATGCTTTCATGTATGAAATGCTTATCTGTCCTTGTCCTTAAACCTCTTAAATTCAGTCAGCGCATAATTTTTCACCTGACAACACATTCAATTTGATCCAATTTTCATATATATTTTTGAGCATCAAAGTGTCTGCATTGACCTTTAAATAGCTTTGACAATTATTGATTTATATGTCGTTGTCGACAGGTTTTGTATTAAAGTAAATTGAAGCCAACATTGCAACGAATGGGATCGATGCAAATAGAATCGCATCCGTTCACCTTTTGCAGCTGACGACGCATAAATCCGGCTCTCACTTTGGCTGGGGATTAAAAATTGAGATGAAGGAAACGCACACGCCGGCAGTGGCAGTGGCAGTGGGAGTGGCAGTTACAGTGGCTGTGGCGTCGACAGGATAACGCCACAGACAGGACCTATTGTGCATTCCATACAATTGGCTTACAATTGTTGCCATTGCCGCAATTGAAGATGTCCTTGTTGTGGTTGTTGTTGTCTCCGTTGTTTTCATTGTGGTTGTTCTGCATTATGCGAAAGGCAATCGAATTGTGGATGGCTTGCCTGTGTGTCCTGAGTCCTGTGTGTCCTGTGTGTCCTGGACATGCGGTTTCCTACAGTTTCAAGTGCTCTGCAAATTACGAGTACGTCTGTGAATTGCCAATGGGATGCAACTGTTTGAATAATTTCAAGCCAAAACAACTTGTCGCGATTGTCGCTCATTTTGTCTGTCGACAATTGACAAGTTGCTTTACAGACTGATTGCAAAAGAAAGTTATGGAAATTTCAATTTGTATTTAAAAGTATAAAATACATAAAGTATTATTGATTAATGGTTAACTAAAGTTTAAACTAAGTACAGTTGTGAGATACAATGTTGAGAAATAGTATCTTTAATTATATTTGAGCTTAACAATCGATCGTAATAGCTTTTGTAGGAACTTTTAAGCTCTTAGTCTTAAATTACAACTAAATAAAATTAATTTAATTATAAAAAAAAAAAACAAAGAAAAAGGCTAAAGTCAAGATCCCGACTTTAGGACACCCGTTACTTATTAAAATAAATTTGAAATATTTTTATTGCATGCTTTTAGGCACTTACATTGCTTAAAACTTAAATCAGCCATTAGCACCTTACGCAAGAGGTTTGGTCCTTATTTTTATTTATACTAAACCTGTGTTGGTTATGTTGCTATTTGTATGCACGGATTCCACACTTACCAAATAAAAGAAATTTCGTTATTGTTAAAAAAAAGCCATTACCACCTTTCTATTTGTCCGAAATTGTTGCGTTTAATAGTAGTTAGAAACAAACTTGAACTAGGGTTTATAGAAGTATAGAATACAATATCCCCTTAAACATATTTTTTAAGTCACGGGTATAAAAAGTAATTTCTTCTTTTAAATTGTTAGTTGTATCTATAGGCAAATCTAATTTAAAAATCTAATTTAATAAAGATTTCTACAACGACGCCTTTAATTTTGGGTTAGTCAATGCCATGTTTGTCCTTATAGCATCTAATAAAAATAGATTTAGCAGGCAAAAAATGTGCATGAATTTAAATTGGGACAAGCGACAGAACACAACTAGCAGATACACACACACTCACACTCACACACACACACACACGCAGAGAGAAGAAGATAGGAAGGCAACCAAAAATTGGTCCTCCAAGGCACATACAAATAATTCACGTTGTAGCCATTTTGCTTACACATGAGCACGCAGTCAGGTAGTGGGAAGGGAGGGGGGTAGGTTGAGGGATAGAATGGGGACAGTTGGCATCACACATACGCACTGTTGGCTAATGCGAGGGGCCAGCAAAGCGCTGACAACCATAATGAGATGTCAGCGCTGACTATCAAGTGGCTGCTGTTGGCCCTGTTGGCTTGGCTTTGGCTCTGGCTGTTGGCTTGGACCCAGGCGACGAGCTGCTTCAAGTGCCAGTTGTGGCTAAAGGACGAGACAGGACGACTTTCCACCTCCAATTCCATGCAAACAAGCGTCGACGTGCTTAACATTTTTTAAGCCATAATGAGAACAAAAAATAAGAAACAATAACAAATGAGACAAAAGTAAAAAGGGCGGCAGGGCGTGACAGTTGAAGTGCCTTCTGGCCTGGCAGCTGCACACGCATAAATATCCTGGTCACAGGATTCTCCAGGAACTAATTTTTGCTCGTTGCCCATTGCTCCAGCCAGTTTTAATGATGACAAATGCGCATGTTGCCTCAGCACTAACAGCAGCCACAATGATCCTGATGCTGCCAATGATAATGACGACCATGATGATGATGATGATGATGACGATGATGATGATTGCGACTTACGACTTACGACTCAAGCCAAAGGAGTTGTACCAGGGAAAATGCGCAAATAAATTGCGCCAGCATACCAAGAAACAGGGGAGATGTTATTGAAATTGTAAATTATGTCAAGGACATGCAGCAATTGCATTTGAAAAAGAAAAAGAAATACTATATAAAGGATACCAAAGCATGCGAAAATCCTGTGCTTCAGGCATGCCATTAATGACTTGCCGTCGACAACTGAGACTTCATTTCCCCGCCTCACGCCCCTTTCATTCCAGAACTCTGCAAGCGTCCAAGTTGTCGCTGCCAAAGTATTGTCCCTCAGGGAATAGACAGCTGCCAGTTAAAGAGTAAAAGTCATTGACAACAACTTAAGCGCAAATGGGAAATGGGAATGAGCCGAGTCCTTTAATTGACAGCAAAGTTTTCTTCGACAGCAAATTTTTCTGTGGCAGCGCCGAAAAGTTTTTGATTGCCATTTTGGCATTCGCTGGATATTCAGCTGCAAACTCTTAATGAGCAAGTTCGTCGACATGCTGGCCAAGCCCAAAAGTAAAGCATTTAATAATTAAAAGCGCCGCAGGACTCAGTATTTTTTTTCATTTGCTCGTTTGCATGTTAAGGCTTATCGCACAAGGTCCAAATCCAAATCAAATCACAAAAGAAATTGCACTTACTGCAGGCAAACATGCGATTACTTAAGGAGTCGAAATCTATGTAGGTGAGGGGGCGTGGCAGGTGTAACTAAATTATTACTGTGGCCGCATTTGGCACGCACACAATCAACGCACTAAACACTAATCCTCCCATAATGAACGGCAAAAGTGCAGGGCAACTCTGAGTCCTGCCAGGATATTTGTACTCGCTGTAAAGCAGCTTACAGCTCCAGGCTTTAACTTGTCCCTGTGGTTAGTTATATCAATATAGTTAAGTCGCAGATATAAATAATGGAGAAGAAATGAACTCATAATCTTCGAGAATCTAGAAAGAACCAAGCTGGGATTTTGTTTTAAAAACTTTTGACAAAGCAAGAATAAACAAGATGCAAGTATAAAAGAAGTAAACTTGGAAAGATTTTCAGAGAAATAAGTGTATTTTTTATTAAGCTCAAGTCAGAATTAATTGCAACTAAATATACAGTTGAAGTCCCAAACAAATTGAAATGAAGCAAAACATTAAAAATTCTTTTCACCAATTTATCAAATATTTTAAAAAGTTTATTCGATAAATATTTAAACGAAGTTGACGGGAAAATATGTTATTTAATTACTAAATTTATTAAAAGTTCTCAGAAAATAACTTTATCTTGAATAAACAAAATGCCAGTGCGACTAATTAATTGAAATAAATCTTATTTATGACTTCACAACTTGAGCCTGTTTGCCAGTTTTGATAAGAAAAAGCCTTAAAGTCCACTTGCATTTAGGTTTACTCAATTGCTGTGCGTGCTTATGTGTGTGTGTGTGTGTGTGTGCGTATATGTCTTTCATTTAGCTCTTAGCACAGCCAAGTCAATCATGGCCCACTTGACCACAAGCACTAAATCACTTTGAATGGCTTTCAGCTTGAGTCAGAGTCACAGCCAAAGATGAAGCTGTCGCTCGAACTGGAGCTGAAACTGGAGGACAGAAAGGCACAGAGAGAAAGAGACAGAGATGTAGGTGGAGAAAAAGACTGAGGGAGCCTTGTGACTCTATGCTTTGAGCCTGTGCGTTCCACTTGTCAGCTGTTTATCTTGGCCAAGTATGGACAAGAGTACGCGTGTACTTGGCAAATATATTTATGTGTATATATATACTCTTAGTATGTATGTATATATATTCGCATGGCTGCAATCTCTGGCATCTCAGAGACTCTGCATATTGACAGCAACATTTACATAGCTTTCTTTCTTATAGCCTTCAAGTGTTGCCAAGTGGGCGTGGCAAAATCAATTGCACGCCATTTTAACTTGGAGAAGCAGACAAAGAAAAAGAAAACCATTGACAGCACATTAACCCACAGACGACCCCCAACATAAGACGGAATCTACATTTACAAAGGACGCATACATTATTTATTAACTTTTCTTCGTTTTTCTTTTTTTGCCAGACAAATAAAAGTATGAACAAAATTTAAGTCTTTTTCAATATGCCGAATATTAAATATGCTTCGAAATATTTTCAATAAATGACAAGAGATATATTTTTAATGAAAATTATTTGGAAATAGGAAATTTAAGAATTAATGTAAAATAAAATAATTGATTAATTGTTAAATATTTAACATTTTTAATGACTAAACTCTATTCTGACAAAATTCTAGTACTCCCTGTCAGAGAATAAATAAAAAGACAAAAACAAAAAAAAAAAGCTGAAAGAGCTGCCCCAAAAAAGTGCTCAATCAGCACAGAAAGAGGCGAAAAAGGCGTGGCGAGGGGTGTACGATTAAATCGCTGACTGACTTGAATCCAACGCACGAATTGACACTTGAGATGGATTAGCATGAGACATGGGAACAGTTCGGCAAAAGACACGGCATTTTTCAAATGAGTGGGGACTGGTTTTGGATAGAAAGCAAAGTACATGGTTCGGTTCCGAGTACAGAGATAATAAATCAATGTACTGACTAAACTTTGTGCGTAACTTTTTATGATGCTATCTAGCCCATATTTTCCACTCTCTCTCTGTCTATTATGGTCAAAAATAAAGTAAAAGGAGTTTTTCTTTTTTTGTGGTCGCAGCTCGAGCGTTAAATTGGAACAGATGTTTCGCTGTCTGCGATGCAATCGCCTCATTTGGGCACTTAAAACTAACCAAATTGCCATGTCCTGTTGTTTTCTTGCCGTCTCGTTGCCTCCGCTTCCGTTTCCGGCCAACGTTAAAAAGCAGAACAACATTTTCGTCTGTAATTTATGTATTACCAACAAAAGACAGCATTCTCTGCGGAGTTTTACATTTTTGAACGTCACTTCTTATAAATATTAATCATAGTCCTCAACAATAATAAGCAAAAATCGGTGGAGAGTTATATCTTTTATTAACTGTCACTTGGCACGTTAACGGAAAGGAACTCGTCCTTGTTTGTCTGTCGATTTTTTTAAGGGGGATTTTGGGGCTATGTTAAATGCTTTGTCATACATCAAAATTATGTCATTATTTATTAATGAACTGTAAATGTGATTGATGTGTGCGGTTATTATACTTATTCCCAAATCCAGTATCCTCCTACTCATAGTCGAATTTACCTCACTTGACATTAATATATAGACGCTTTAAATGAGATTGCATGCTATTTATTCAGTTTGAAATGAGTGCCTGTCAGCCATAGTTGAGTGTCTCCATCTTCATCTTCTTCTCTTATATCTCTTTATTTTGATAAGCTCTTTTATATTTTCCTTTTTAATATACTCTATCCGTACACGATGAGCTAAAGAAGTTTGTCCGCTCAAGTTAAGGTTGCTCGAAAAATTTTCTTTGACAAAAAAAAAATACGCATAATAGGGGAAAGTGTTATTATGAGATTTAAGGACTTTTCTGAATAAGCCATTGATTCTCAGATTTATCATATACAGAGCTCCAAAAAATTATTGTTGATAAACACTTTATCCCGAAGTACTTGTGTATACACTCACCAGAAAAAATATGAGTACACACTTTTTTATTTACTATTTATTAGAATTTTGGAGAATCATAAAAATGAATATTATAACCTCTTTTTCCTACTTTTCACACAAAAACTGATAAAAAGGGAATCAAAAAATCATAAAAAATACTACAAAAAATATTTTGGAAAATTTCTTTTGCAGTTACTCTTTGAATTGTTTTAAAAATTTTTTTTCATCAAAATATTTTTTTTAAAAAATAGAGAATAAAAGTTTAAAAAGAAGACGTTCACAAAAATTCGAATTTTTCAATGGGTACTCAATGGGTTAAGGAAATTTTTGCATCATTCAAACGGAGCTTAAACGACCTTTCCAAATATATTTTTTTTCTATGATGACTTGACTTACAATAGCTGTAAGAGTTTAAAAGCGTGTGAACGCATAGTTTTTCTGGCTAGTATATCTAAATAATTATTTTAATAATGGTATTAATAATACTGATTTTTTATTCGAAAATAACTTCAGATATGTTTGAATTAGAATATTGAAATACCAAAATTTTATTTTGTTTAATTCTGTGAATATATTGTCAAAGTATATATGTATATTTATATTTACTTTTTATAATCTTTATTACTTAGAGTATTCTTTTCTATGACCAAGCAATTCAATTTTAGTAACTGTCATTTTGCATCTCTTTATATTCTTTATACTATAGAACAAAACCTAGTTTGATATTCTCATGCTCCTCCCTTGCTTTATATATTTTTCATTCACATTTTTGTTTATGCAGAAAACAAAGTAAATAGACGTTTGAAGCTTAGTGGAAAGTAAAGAAAAGTTAAAACATGGATAAAGTCCTGAACTGTATTTTACTTAACAACAGCAAAAACAAATGCGAGTGGAAGTGGAAATGGATGTGGAAATGGAAATGGAAGCTGCAATTGCAGCTGTTGCATTTCCAACAGCAACAACAATAGCCACAAAAGCAAAAAGTAAATAACCACAAGACAACAAGACAACAAGCAAACGAAGCCACAGAGAGAGAACAAGAGAAATGACATTCACATTCAGTCAGTGTCAACTTCAAAACAATGGCCGTGTTCACCAGAACTAATCAATCAGTAATCAGGTATCAGAAATCAAAAAATTGTTGATGGGCTTCTGGTGAACGCTTTGATGAAATTTTGGGGCAAAATCAAAGTTGTCATTTCTTTTTTTGTCAAAGGTGTTAATATTTATTTACAAAATTCAAAAAAATTTGGCGCAAAATGCTTAATGAAATGGGAATAAGCACAGCATAAGACCAGATTTAAAATAATAGATGATATTTTGCATTAATAAATCACTAAGCCAATACTGTATTTAATTTAATATTTTATAAGAAAAAGTTTAAAGCACTTTTCATAACCATATTCCTTAAAAATACGCAGACTCCAACGTCTTCTTTGCATTTTTTTTAAGAATACCAAATTAATATTAATATAGTGGTATCCTTATTAGTTTTGTGCTATTTATTTTCAAATCTTGTGTTCTGTTGATTACGATTTGTTGTATCGATAACAAAGCATCACAATCACAGAATTTCAGCGTACTATTTTGGTGATGAATTTTCAGTCATCATAATCACAAAATTTTGAAATCATGATTGCTAATCACTGCCGTTCACCAGAATAATCATACAAATTTCATCGATATTCTGTTGTCGATTTGTTCTGGTGAACACGGCCAATGCAACTAATTTGGCTCTGAAACAGAAATAGACTCTTGTTACTTGGCCAACTCGCATTTGTTGGTAATTTGAGCAAATTAGGCAAATCATTAGAGAGAGAGAGAACAACACCAACTACCCAAAAACTTTCATTAACAACACCTGAGACTTGAGCTCATTATGTATTTTAGAGGGGAATTGTGGGCAGAGAGGGAAACAAAGTTCGCATTAAAAGTGCATTACAAAAAGCAGCTGCAAGAGCTTTGGCGCCCAACCCTAAGTAAAGCGGATTTCAATGGCAATCTGTGTCCTGGCTGTGATAAAAATCCTTTTCACTACTAATTAATTAAGTTGTGCGGGATGAGAGACAAAGAGAGAGAGAGAGAGAGAGAGGGGATTAATAGGACGAAGGACAAGAGGACGCTAAGGAGGCTGCTTTAAATTCAGGCAACGCATTCATTAAGCATACGCACTGTGTTTAACATGATAACCGGCATCTTAACACCTGACATAATTAAACGTTTTGTCGAGCTGCGACGATGACGGCGTCAACTTCATAAGCGCGCGCTTGACCTTCGTGCGAGCAGAGACAATCTAAGGATATACACAACACACACACAACACACACAGGATACTAAAATGCGCTTATGAGTTTTGTGGTTGCCTTAGCAAGAAGATGAAGAAGAAGCATCCAGCACAACAACAACTAACTTAAATATGCAAATATTTGCACAATGACTATATGTCGGAGCTGTGCGCAGAGTGGCGACATGTGGGGGGAGAGCAAAGAGGCAAGACTCAACCTAGTTGATGACACAACACTTGCAACACTTTATCACACACACACACTCACTAACACGCGCTCAGAGCAACCGCAACACACACAGCGACCTCAAGCAACCGCAGGCCTGTTTATTATTTGTGGTCTTATCCTTTTATGGCATATTTGTGGCTTCATTTTCAGCTCACACAAAATTCAATTATTGTTTTTCTTTCGCATTTCATTATTAATATTTATAAGCATGTGCATTATCAATTTGATGGCAACTTTCGCTCAAAGAACATTTAATGACTGCAATTAAGTTTGGTTTTACATGCAGCTGTGTTCAGGCTTTGCTAACTGCTATTTTTTCACTTTCAATTTTTTATATTTTGTTGCTCAAGGCCGCAGCCTTATCGTTGTTATCAATGCGTCAAATAGTCTGACTGATATGGTCGCTCCAGAGAGTCGAGGACGAGGACAGCAAGCGGTGGCCCATTAGCGTGCGCTCTTCCATTTCTCTCTTTACTTTGCTCTCTTTGCACATTTTATATGCTCTACTTGGCGAGCTTTTCACCACTTCACAGCTGCTAAAAGCTCGTAAACAGTCAGAGCTTTTGAGCTGCTTATCACAACGCTAGATGGCGCTTGCAAAAGTTTTAAAGTGGCGTCCAACTGAACCGTCTTTCAACTGGAAAACTTAATGAATGAGCTAAGTTTTGTGTAAACACCTTAAGTCATAATTTAATTTAATTGTAAAGTCTAAGTTTGCAATCTTATTTTTAATTTAATTTATTTTATTAATTTTAATTTAATATGAAAACAAATCAATAAATATTAACATTAAATACACATGTTAATAAATAACTTTCATATATAGTCTAAAGTTTCCCAACTTTAACTAACCTTCCTCTCCCCTCTCAATTCCTGTCAGCTTTACAATCTCCCTGCAAGATATTGCCACTCCTTCCATCACACTTCTCAAACTCTTGTCAAATCGTTGATAAGACCGTTAGCCGCAATAGCTGTCAGTGATCGGAAAATGTCAGCTGCGCTTAAACGATTGCCAGACAGCGATATGGCAACGCTGGCTCATTAGGCAGCAAAGCGTTGAAAGTTGTTGTTGTCCACCACAATTTGTATCGCTCGTCGATCGTCGATCGGTTCGTTTATTGAGCTGAATTTAATTGGCTCAGGTAAGCAGTCAGTCAAAGTCAAAGCTCCAAATGCTGTTGTGCCACAGTCAGCCCACCCCCTGTGTACCTTGCAACTCCTCCAGCTCCAGCTCCCACTCCGTCTCTGCGTCGAGGCAACACGCGCTATTCGGCTGCCATAAAAGTAACAACAAGTTAAACGGCCGCCCGCCGTTTTCACACAGATCCCCCCAGACGACGTCACATACTCGTATAAGCACCCCCTCCCCTGTCTGTTGCTTGTCCCTCTCTCTCTCGCTCTCTACTCCCCTGCTGCCACCTGTTGACCCCCTATATAGTTCGCCCGTTCGTTTGGTTGATCTGCGCATGCGTGGCTCGCATATTTCATGGCAAGGCGATAATTAATGCAACCAAAAACTGAAATACAAAGTGTCTCTTGTTGTTGTTTTTGCTGTCGCTGTCCAAAAATTTTTTATTAAATTTGTTAGTTTTTCATACGCTGCACAAATAAAGTGGTTTGTTGGGGCGCAAAGCTTTTGTAATCGAGTTTGTAACAGTCAAAATTATATAATATGTAAATGAGGTTATTTAAATAACTTTATTAGGGTTTTAAATTTTTTTTTTTTTTTTTTTATTAAATTTTTTTTCAATTAAATTAAACTCAATTTAATTTCACTTAATTTAATTCAATTTAATTAAACTTAATTTAAATTTATTTAATTCTATGTAAATATTATTTTGGTAACGAATTAAATTAGTTTTTAATATAATTGAATTGTTAATTTTAAATTCTTTAATTATAATTATATTCAAATTCTAATAATTTTTTTTCTCTGTCTACTTTTCTAAGTCGACGCTACATAATTAAATAATTAATTAATAAATTGGGACGTTATACATATAATTAAATAATTAATTTAATAAATTGGGAAATTGCTTAATATCTTTTGGTTCAACTATTTATCCTGCGCATTTCCTAATATTTAATTAACTTTTACCCCATTTAACGCCATTACAGGGTATTTGCTAGTCGCATTTAACTTGTCCTAACTTGTGTCATGTTGATTTGCTTTGGCTCACGCGCTTGCACAGGAATCTGTCAGCGGGTTTGATGTCGACTCTTGGCCAAAACGATTGACCACAAGACGTTAGCTTGGCTCTCTCTCTCTCTCTTGTACCACTCTTTCCGTCCCTCTCTTACACTCCTTTGCATGTTTGCTCTCTCTCTCTCTCTCTCTCTCTCTCTCTCTCTCTCTCTCTCTCTCTCTCTCTGTCTGTCTTGTGCAGCTGATGATTTATTGCCAGTCGCCCAGTTTGGCATTTGACGCATTTGTGCAACATGCGTTTTGACATTTAGCGCTGATTTGTGTGAAATTGGTAAAAACTTTATTTGCCAAATGCCGTTGGCAGTTGCATTTGCCTAGGCTTGAGCAGCTTGTACGCTTAATTAAGATTCAGTTTCAGTTTCAGTTACAGATGCAGATTTTTGATTTATTAATAACACTGATTAAATGCCCGGCGACGGCTTAAGTTTAAACTTTGGCGCCTTCGGCTTATTTGCGTGTCTTTTTTGTCTCGACTCCATTAAAGTATTTACTTGAATTCGGTGCGTGACACGCAATCCAGCCAAGCCCCCCAATGGCTGAGAACCGAGCGCCGTTTGTCCAGTTTCTGGGTGCAGGCAAACCAGCTTGGTCAACTTGCCGCAGCTTGTGGCAGCCGCAGAAGTTAAACGACGCTTAAGCAGTGCACATGCCACAAGCAGCTGGTTGCAGCTGCCACTTCACGCAAAGTTATTCAAATTGTAGTGCAACACACGCAGTGCATCCTCTGATAAATTGCTCAGGTGAGTCGCCCAATTAGTTTGTTGCCCAGCATCCGAGTTTGAGTATGAGTCCGAGTCTGTTGTCCAATTAGCATTTGACCAATTGTTACTGCAGGTCCATTAGATAATCAGTGCTCTAATTGTATTGCCCAGCAGAGACACAGAGATTGAACCCACACATCCTACATTCCTTTGCCAGAAGGTCATAAACATACTTGCTGCTCAACGATGCGTATGAGTAATATTTGCAATTATTTCTGAGCTGTAAATTGCATTACTTTGCGCCCAAATGCAGTCGAAGGCAAAGTGCACATATAGTACATACATACATATGTACATGTAACAAAATTAGGCAAAATTTAATTATATTTTAGATTACACAGAATTCACACATACACATCAACTAAAAATACATATTTTCTATATGAAGTCATTCCCGTAAATTGAATTCATTATTCACACATACAGAAATTCACTTTGTCTGTCACTTTTAAAGCTGACATTTTGTCAACACTCAATAACTGGCAATGAGAACTTCATTAGTCCAATTATGCAGACTTGCAAATGGGAAAAAGTTGTTAAGAGACTTGGCAAAGCTAGAAGAAAACTGTGCGGCAGATGGTAAAGTTGAAATGAATTCATCTTCTTTGAATTCAATTAGATCTGATAGGTTGCATACTCTAAATTAAAAAACAACTTTTTAAAGAGTATCTCAAAGATTTGTGTATCTTCTAGTCGATTTATTCTGCCTTTTAAACTCGAGTTCCTTTTCTCTGTGCATGCGTTTTAAATAAGCATTGTCTATAAAAAACTTTAGCATTGCTTAACCAATTGGAAGGCTCTTATCATCACGATGTCTTCCTCTACTTTTCTTGTCATTTTCCAATTATGCACAGTGGTGTGCAAAATACATCCTCCACTCTCTCTTGTTTTCGGTGTGTGATTATTATTATGAGCTTTACTCTACGAATTTATGCTATTGAAATCGGTCTGACATTAGAAGACATCAAACACCAAAAACATATTATTGATATAAATTATACAAACAACAAATATTCAATAAGATTTAGTAAGAAAATAAATACACATATTAATAATTTAAATGCTGAATTTCTGTCAGAGCTCGGAAGGGTAATTAAATCTTATTGTTATCTCTCAATAAATTATAATCTTCTCAAAATCAAAAAATACTTTTTACTAGAAATTTAACCAACACTGAAAGAAATTCCTAAAGTTCAACATTCATTATGTATTATATTCTTTATTAAGTATTAGTAATTTTAAGTTCGTTGTACTTAAATAAAACGTTTTGTTACTCACGCAGTATTTGAGTTTATGTTTAGCGCACTTTGAGGCGCTGCTTAAGAGGATTTTACACTGTTGTAAAAATTCAACAAAAGTGCAAAGTGGGTGTGGGTGCCACGCCCACTCTGCCAGACGCCCAAAGATAGCCCACGACAGTTGTAGGTCGTCATCGTCATTATGACGCTCTCATCTTTGCTTCAATTAATGCTAATGGGTTGCCTCTTGAGCCGCCGCAGTTTGTTGTGTGCATTTAATGAGCTCGTCGGGCCATGCCCACAATTAATGTGAGCCTTAGCCGCCCCCTCGAAACAGCTAACAACCAACAGTAATCTTTGTGCTTTCTTTTGCTATAAATACCATAAAAAACCTCTTTCGAGGTAAAGTCTAGTGACAAAAACATTTTCATGCCCAAAATTTCGATATCCAATTTTGTGACGAATAATATTAAGTTTTACACATAAATTATTTGAAACAAAATTTTTGCACTCGGCACATTGCGCTAAAATGTCTCAATTCTTCAGACCAAATAAAACTCACTGTTTTGCGCAGTGCCGAATGCAAAAATTTTGTTTAAAATAATTTATGTGTAAAACTTAATATTATTCGTCACAAAATTGGATATCA
>JBAMBJ010004063.1:0-10169 GCA_037043495.1 Drosophila recens
CTGCGGACGGCAGTCCGCGCTAGTGACGAAAGCAGCACGAAGTGTGCGAAAGCGACTAGCATATATACACAGGAAGAATGGAAAATTTGCTGATGACTGCCCGATCAGGTCGAGCTATATACCGATCGAAAGGTATCAATTAAACTTACAAATGTTAGCATACTAAGACTTTTGAAAACTCACCTGGTTCGTGAGATAAACAGGTGTAAGTGGGAGGGGCAAAATTTAAATGATTGGAGCTAATGGGGCCGTTGGAGCCTTTTTGATTTTTTTTTTAATTTTAAACAGTGCAAAAATTTTGTTTAAAATAATTTATGTGTAAAACTTAATATTATTCGTCACAAAATTGGATATCAGAAATTTTGGGGCATGAAAATGATTTCGTCACTAGACTTTTACCTCGTAAAGAGGTTTTTTATGGGATTCAGTTTACAATTTACAACAAATGTTTTAGTACTCAAATAAATTTCAACTTATCGATTGAATTTATTTAAAAGCCAATAGAAATTGGTTGTTTGATATTCTCCCAGAACGATTCCGGTTCCAATATTTATAATTATAACATGCAGACTGTGCATAATCTGCATATTTTATGTTTTAATTACATATAACATTTTTAAATTGACTTAAAAACACGTTTTAAAAATATATTTTTTTATATTTTAACTAGTTTTTATTCCTACTTTATTTAAATTTTTAGCAAGCTAAATTTCATATCGATAGCTTAAATACTGTGTTGACTTATTACAAGAAACATTAAATTTATCTTAAGCTCACAATCGCTAGTTTCAAATAAACCACATAAATATTTGCACAAATGACTTTGTTCGTGTTACCAATAATTTATTTACTTTTGCGACATAAACACGTTGAGCAACTTTAGAATATTTTAAACAGAAACAGAATATCAACAATATGTATCAAAAATCGTCGCGCTTCACCTTCAGCTCGATCAGAATACTTCAAGAGCTGGCCAAAGACTGAGAGAATTCCAATGCGATCATCGATCGCGTGCCGAAGTTGCGACAATCACACGATCGATTCAATTAGTTCAATAAGAGAGTGACACAAAACGTGATCGAATGGCGTGCATCCAATTTCCCATATCATATCTTAAATTGCAAGAAACGAATGTTTACCCAAGTTCCTATAACTATTTTAAATACTCTATCTGGAAGTTTAAATTGAAAACTGAAAACTTTTATTGGCTGAGAATCAGAAAAGAAATTATATTTTACTTGAGATATTAGTAAAAACATCTTCATTTAAGTATATTATTCATTTGAAGTTAATTTTATTTTATTATATATTTTTAACAAATGCAACAACAAATTTGTTAGCACGGAAAAAATACAGTGCATAAAATTTGTAGTGGAAAGATGACATGAATATCACGAAGCAATTTAAATGATCAATAATAACATTTATTTTACATGTTGACATGAAAAGCAGATGTCATACATTAGGGTTTAATGATATAACAAGATGACGATACTATTTTACAGGGTATTAGGAACTGTTCAATGACTGAAGAAGACAATTGAACCAAGTATTTATGCAAATTGGTTTGTTTGTAAATAAACTCTATGGAATGCCCGCCTTTTTAGAGTTATAGCTCTCACTCTTCATGTCAATGGCCAATTGATTGCCTGAAATTGGCAAGATAAGAGAAAACTAGTTTTGGTTAACAAATGACAACAAATCAATGTGCCACAATTGGATGTGTGTTTACAAGTAAACATGGGTCATCACCACTAACATACATATGTACATATGTACACTAAAACAAGCTCCTAAAACAATACATAAATAGCTAACAAAAATAAATAGGTCAAATTCAAGCTGAAGAAATAACACACAGCACAACTGCTGACGCTGGCAGAGTGAGAAGCAGTCACAATAACATTTAAAAACAACTTTAAAGTTAACCGAGAAATGTAAGTATATGTCTTGCTTTTTTCACCTTTTCGTTATTTGTAAACAAATAAAGTTGGTATACAGTTTGCCGGCAAAGTGCACGCACCGTTTTCGGAATTCCTACTGCTTTCTTCTAGAGTTGGGCATTTTAGTTCAATTTGCTGAATAAGTTCAATCGTTCATTTTTCGGTCGTGAACTAAATCAGTCATTTAGTTCAGTTATTCAGTTGGTCAGGTGGTCATGAACTATGAACGATGAAAGATTTCTATCCAGTTGGTCATGAACTATGAACGAGATGGTTTCTATTCAGTTTTTCATGAACGATGAACGATATGGTTTCTATTCAGTTGGTCATGAATGATGAAAGATGAATAGGTCATTTTGATCAGTTGGTCAGTTGTTTATGAAAGATAAACGATGTGAATAGGTTACAACTGTTTCTTTTTAGTGGAATGTAAAATGTGTTTTAAGTTATTAATAAGAATAGACGACAGCAGCAAAATATTATATATTAAGGATTATTTTTTAATATTTTGGGTTATACCTATACCTTGGCTTATTGAAAATGAGCAAAATGAGGAAATTGTTTTTTTTTGGGGCTTAAATAACCCTTCACACTGTTCAAAACTTAAAAATATATGTATGAAATTAAAGCATTGTTACATGTACAATTTTTTTTTTAAAATTACTGACCAGCTGCAAAATGATCGGTTTAGTTCATGATTGACTGAATAAGTTCACTCGTTCATCTTAATGACCCGTTCATTTGAACTTTTTCAGAACGAAACGACACAACTCTACTTTCTTCAGGATCAGTACGCTGTTTTAAAGACAAATTATAATTATACTTTAATGTTTATCACACAAAATTTTTGAATATGTTTGTTTGAAGTGCTATCACCTTACTTCGATTCAAATTATCTTTATATTAATTATGAAATTCACTACAACACATTTTTCACAGCAAAATACTTTTGATTTGCATACCACGCGTACGCACTTCAACAGCTGAAAGTTGAGCGTTGCCATTCCGACCACTTTCAGTAGCGCCATCTGTCTGAAATAAGTTCAACTTTAGGCAGTTGAACAATGTATGTAGAAACATAAAGAATATTGTAAAAAAAAAATAAACTTAGTAAGTCATTGATTATGCATATATTTTTGTTTGCTTATTTTAATACACAGTCAATAAAACACAAAATACAAAATTCCAAAAAGAGCGCCACATCTTGTTATGCAGCCCTGGTTTTGTCAATCGTTTTCGCGCTGTGCAACACTGAAATCATTGTGCCGTTGTTAACACTCTCACAGATTCATGTTTTTCATTATGGCAATTTAATATAAACAACACTAACGCCAATTAATTTATTTAACGCCATAGGCACAGCTCAAACACCGGTCTTCTTTGTTGTGTTGCCATCGTAAAACCCAAAAAGTATAAGCGTCAACTGCAGCAGAAATCTGAAAACTCCAAAGTGAAACTAAGTCGGCAGCAGCAAACCAATACAGCATTTTTTTCAACAACAAGCATAATATGAAATGGGTAAGTCTCCAAATGCCGCAAAGCAATGTGCAGCAATGCACATTCAATATTTCCCCACCAACGGCAGCCAAAAAGAGCTTCCTTCCCTTTTGACGGCCTTCGATTTTCATTAAAAGTGCAAACACATCGCAAATGTGCGTGTATGTGTGTGCATGTGTGACTGTGTTAAGTCTCACGCATTGCGCGACCTATCTATACATGTGCAAATGTGTGCATGTATGTGTGTGGAAAGAGCGGTTGCAATTTTTAACAGAACTTTTTTGATTCGAAGCGCGGCAAAAATTAATGCCGCAATCTGTTGTGACCTGATTTATTAATAGCTGTTAATAGCTAGTTTCCTATTCCCTTGCGTTCTCTTATGATTTTCGCTTAGCCTCGGACCACACCCCTTTTTATGAAGGACATACAAAGAGGTTACATATTTTTAATATATTACATGCATACATACTTGTATATGTATTGTATTTAGCTGCATACAACTCCCCACTCCTTATGGCAGCGGTGGGCACGCAGTGGCTCCGTGAGCAGCGACTGCTCCCAACTTAGGAAGAGTCTAATAGGGTTGTTGTTGTTGATGTTGTAGTGCTCCCGAAATTAGATTTTGTGCCCACCGCTGCTTTATGGTGTAAAGACACTTAGTTATTGTTTCTTGATTATGACACTTGTTATTTATCCGTTGTTGTTGCTTTCACTTTTAAATGGAAGTAAACATGTCCTTGTGACATTAACATTAATCCTTAACAGTAACCCTAGTCAGGTCCAACTTGGAAACCAATATGATTTAAGAGTCTTAATTTTGTAGGTCTACGTGTTTCCCATTTAATTTATTTCATAGAATAGTTCATCAAGTATATAAACTATAATCTACCAACTAATTGTTAGCCTCCCACGCATTATCTTCGTTTTGTGCTTCCTATCCCTTAACGTTTTACAATATCTTCAACTGATTGTTGATATTTATATATTTTCAAAGCCTTGAAGTCAACGTTACTCAACGTTCTCTTACAGGCAATGCTGTGAGATCACTGAGCAGATCAGAGTGTTAAAAACAAATTATAAAATCATAAAAAAAACGATCAAAAAATAAAATAACTTGTACATAGCTTAAGGTTAGCTTTGGTGAGAAGGTGGCTGAAGCAGCTCTGCAGCGGCAGCAACAGGCGACGACCGGCGACGATGTAAGTAGCGCCCGTTAACTCCTCCAATCTCAAAGTAAACCAATCCAATCAATAAAATACCATTTTGATTTTTGCGTGTATTTGTTTTTCTTTATGTAGTAGAAGCAAACAAAATTGTAGCACCTCTTAACTGCAGAATTGGCAAATATTTCATCAACTATTCGCACCCCCAAAACAAAAACAAAAAAATTAATTTTCTTTAATTATGGCTAATATTTTAACCAATTGGCCCGGCTACTTCGTATTTCTTTATGTTGCTAATCTCCCATGTACAAGTATATAAACACACGAGACACATTCAAATGGAGCCCCGTTGAAAACTTCTAAAATTTAGAGGAAATTTTCTAATCTATACTGAATGTCTTTTAAATGAATCATCAGCAAACATATATAAAAAAAAACCCATAATGTGCACAAAATGCAGTAAAAAAGCATTGATTTTTTATACAAATAAAATTAAAAATTATAAATAGATATAAAAGTTTTAAAAATTAGATTAAAACATAATATTGCTTAATTATCAATTCTTTATGCTCAAAATTGATCAAATGAGTTTTGAGTAACGATCGAATTAGAAAAAAGGGTGATTAATTCTTTTATTGATTAATCAAGCTTTTTAAAATATATGCTTTTTATTTTTTGAAAACTGAGATGTTTTTAAACTAACGCTTTGAAACAAAAAAGACAGAAATATAGTTTGAACTAGCTGAAAACCAAAACAATTGTTTATTGATTAATTGAGCTCAATTGAAAAATTAAATAAACTACGAAATGTCTTTATTCGATTTCTGTTGTGACTATACTTAGAATATAGTCTTATCATGCTGGGCTCCAGAGACACCAAGACACATCCAAACTTGTGATATTTCATAGTTGTTATGCAATGCTAATCAATTTCATTTGGAATGACCCGTTTACAGACAATGCCCTCGGCCATCAGTGGCGGCGCGCATGGCCAGGTGCACATACCCAGCAATGAGGAATGTGGCATTCGAGACGTGTGGAAACATAATCTGGAGGAGGAATTTCGCACCATACGCAAGGTTGTGCAAAAATATCATTTTGTTGCCATGGATACGGAATTTCCGGGCGTTGTGGCGCGACCCGTTGGTGAATTCCGATCAACCGCCGATTATCATTATCAATTACTGCGCTGCAATGTGGATTTGCTGAGGATCATACAGTTGGGACTCACATTTATGGATGATGAGGGCAAAACGCCGCCTGGCTACTCCACATGGCAGTTCAATTTTAAATTCAATTTGAGGTAAGTGCACGGTATCATTATATCCTTGTAATTTATGCACATAGATTAATCCGTATGATATGATCATTATTGGATTGCAGCGAGGATATGTACGCGCAGGACTCGATAGATTTGCTACAAAATTCTGGAATACAGTTTAAGAAGCACGAGGAGGACGGCATCGACCCAATTGAGTTTGCCGAGCTGCTGATGAGCTCGGGCATTGTGCTGATGGATAACATTAAATGGCTTTGCTTTCACTCTGGCTATGATTTTGGATATCTGTTGAAGCTGCTCACCGATCAGAATCTGCCCGCCGATGAGAGTGACTTTTTTGAACTGTTGCACATATATTTTCCAAATATCTTTGATATCAAATATCTGATGAAATCGTGCAAAAATCTAAAGGGCGGCCTTCAGGAGGTGGCCGATCAGCTGGAGCTGCGTCGCGTGGGACCACAGCATCAGGCCGGCTCAGATGCGCTGCTCACGGGCATGGCGTTCTTCAAAATGCGTGAGGTACAACACACATTTGGTTTACACATTCACATTGAAGAACCAATCGCATTCTTTAACTATGTGCTTGAGCACGCCATGCATCTTAAGTCGGTTGTCACTGTCTGTTTGCGTAGCAATTCCGTTCCCAGCAGTGTCAGCTTCGCCGACACCGACAACAGCAGCAGCAGCAGTAATCTCAGCACAGCAACAACAACAACAGATAACAATAACAACAACAACAACACCGAGACAATGGGAATGTTAATTTCACGCTCCCAATCTATAGGCCTTACCATAACAGTCTATGCAAATCCCGTTGTGTCAAGCACAACAACAACAACAACTACACAAAACATTTTGAATCCTTCCAACCAATCTGAGCTTAATACTTAATGATGTTGTTGTCGATGTTGCTGTGCTTTGTTGTCATCACATTTAACTGGCTTTTTTAATTTCATGCACCTTTACTCATCATTTATCAGTTTTAAGGATTAATGTGTATATCATTGTGTACATAACTAGCATTTGAATTTTTCATTTTATGAACTTACTTATTATCATAATCCTAATTAGCTTTTAAACGCCGCTGGACACATACGATATGCAATTTGTTTGTTATGCCGCATGCCAAGCATTTTCATCGGCTAATTCACCCCTTCCCTCACACATTTTGTTAATCATGATGAAGGAAAATCATGCTCACACACACACACAAAAGAAACATTGAAAATCTCTTTTACTTTTCTAATTAGTTGAAATTGCTTTAACCATGTCAAAACATGTCTTTTGTTATTATAAAAAAAAAAAAATTAAAAAAAAAAATGAAAAACAAAAAAAAATGAACTGAGAAGGCGAATTTGAATTAAATGAATTGCAATTCAATTTTCTTATTCATTATTGTTTATGGTTTTTGGGCCTTCATATTAATATAACACTTAATATCATTTTACACCTTACGCTTATTAAATGAATGCTCTATAATTTGCTTGGTTCTATTTTCATTACTTTAAATACAAAACAGTATTATCTACATTACAAATTATTATTATACTTATATTATGCACCATCTATAAGTTGGTATTTTGGCTTTCTCCGAATTAATCTTAATAATAATAGTTTCTTTCTATAGATAGTTATTTTGTTACCTAGTCAGCTATTTAGTTTTAAGTTTTTTTTTTTTATTAGATCTGTTTTCTTTTAGTGGATTAACACATTTGATTAATACCGAAGCGTATTTTTATTTTTGTAATTTTAAGCGATATGGGAATATTCTTCCGTGCAGTTTCCATTGCATTGTGAATGTTGAGTATAGCAAGTGTTTAACCCGTTAACTCAAAATTAAGAAATCAAAAAAAAAAAAAACCCGAAGAAAATTTACAAAATAATACTACTACTGAATCAAAAGACAAAACACAAATAAATGGTACACGGTATGTAATTTATTATTTATTTAACAAAACTAACACCTGTCTCTCTCCCACTCTTACTGAATGACAATTGTTTGTTGTAGTTGTTGTTGTTGTTCGACATAACATTGCATTTAAACATTGAAATCGCTTACACAGCATGCTTTAATCACCAAAAACTAAGAAAAAAACACATTTATTCTCCCGAAAACGAATCTTTCAGCAGCTGCTTTGCCAATTTGATAATAATAACTTGACTACATAATCTCTTGTTTAATACTATAGTCTACTAACTTTTGACCTATTTACAGATGTTCTTCGAGGATAACATTGATCATGCCAAGTACTCTGGTCATTTATATGGCCTGGGCACGTCGTTCATTGTGAATGGTACCAACTTCCATGAGAGCAACGGCGAGGCGAATAACGCCTCATGATTCATCCTGATGAAGAACGCCGTTGTGCACGACAAGAAATTCGAACAAGTTGCTGGAGCTGCTTCGGCCGCCTCTCTCCCAGCCCCGACATGAACCAGGCAATTCACAACAATAACAAGAAACACATCAAAAAATACATCCCCAATTACGCAATCGCAATACACAATTTACTAAGAAAGAAAAAAAAAGAAACAGAAATTTTCTACGCTTTTGATGAAAGTTTCTACATAAAGTAGATGTTTTACAACCACTTTAAAAAAAAACACACACTTAGAAAAAAACAAATAAAAAATGTAAAACTAAGCGAAACAGAAGAGTTAAAATCACTTTCAAGATCTTTGTCTTAAATGTGTTAGGAAACAAATTATGAAAAATAAGCTAATATGTATAAGCCAATGTGTATTTGTATAAAAAAAAAAACAACAAACCAATATATTTAAACTTTTTAAATTAGAAAATTTACCAGTATTTTATTATTAAAGGGCGAAGAAGATTGATTCCAACAGCGCGCGTAAAACAATAGGGACTGTAAAGCAGGCCATCCACAGTCGAATTTGTTTGACGAACTGTTCGTCGAACAAGAATTGCATTTGCCCACTAACTATTTCAAACATTGTTCGCAAACATCATTTGTAGATTATTTTCAGAGAATAAACATGTCATTGGATAACGATATGTTACAGTTATTGCCTTGATGGCTTTACATATTTAATTAGAGAAAAAATACTTATCGCGCATATTTTTGTTCTTATATGCCTCGCTTTTTGCATGCCCCAGTGCTGGCTCATCTTGCAGGCAATAAATAAACTCCAGCAAAAATAGCTTCGACATTTGTAGCATTTGTTTACGCTACGGAAACTTTTGACAAATGTTGTTTGCGCCAACATTGCCATCCATTGTCGAATTGTTCAATCGAACACTGGCAAGATAAAATCAGTTATATTTTTCTCGAACAAAACGTACAACACAAAATTTGAACGTGTTCGTGTCCACCAACGACGAAAATTTCGTCGAAGCGAACACGTTCGTCAAACAAATTCGACTGCGGATGGTCCGCTTTAACGAACAACAGCTGAACAGGGTTGCCAATTTAGCTATTTTCTGGTCATTTCTGGCGATTTACAAATGCCAATAGCGGTTGACGGAATAATAGCTAAACTGAGATTATAAATTTAAAATCTAAATTTTCTATTACCCTTCAAGATTGATAACCGGATCAAATCGATATTTTCTCGGTAGATAATATATTGCGTGTCAAGAGACTTGCATTGTACATATTTTGGAGCACCTAAACTAGTCAACATCGCAAATCGGAGAAGTTCTTAGTCAGATAATAGCATATATTGGAAAAAAAATTGACAACACTGTAATTTTTTGGGCCGAAGTTAATAATTATGTAAGTGGATGCGGGAGTCAATAAACCTTTTTGAAAACTGTTATCATTTGTGCTTAGCCTCTTGCCCTTTTTCCAACTAAATGAACATTGTCAAGCAACACTGAAAAATAAATTGTATATTGACACATTGAATAGCGTTTTACTAAAATTGTCTAGTTTGTTTTAAATGCAAATCTAGCTTATTTATGCCCTGAAGAGCAGTGCTGCCATAAATCGATAACAAAAACAGGCCAGAAAAAGTGACAAAAAAGGACAAAAATTTAAAAAAGGTGACAAAAAATTGGGAAGGATCTTTAAATTAAAATTCATTCAAGAGAACATGCATATTTATGTTTTATGTATTAATATTTATTTATTATTGTTAATTATTTTTTATTACTTTTTTTTATATTATTTTTCAATATTATATTAATTGTATTATTATTATTATTAATTGTAATGCCTCGTCAACAGCTTCGTCTTCGGTTTCAATTGTTTCGCTTTTATATGCTGATGACGTTCCAATCATTTTAAAGTATTTTTCGGGATCTTTGTACAGTGGCTTACA
>JBAMBJ010004064.1:0-13542 GCA_037043495.1 Drosophila recens
CAGTTTACAATTTGCAACAAATATTTTAATACTCAGATAAATTTTAGTTTATCGATTGAATTTATTTATAAGCCAATAGAAATTGGTTATATGATATTCTCCCAGAACGATTCCGGTTTCAATATTTATAATTATAACATGCAGACTGTGCATAATCTGCATATTTTATGTTTTAATTACATATAACATTTTTAAATGGACGTAAAAACACGTTTTATAAATATATTTTTTTATATTTTAACTAGTTTGCATTACTATTGTATTCAAATTTTTAGCAAGCTTAATTTCAACTCGATAACTTAAATACTGTGTTGACTTATTACAAGAAAATTTTAAATTTATCTTAAGCTCATAATCGCTAGTTTCAAATAAACCACATAAATGTTTGCACAAATGACTTTGTTCGTGTTACCAATAATTTATTTACTTTTGCGACATAAACACGTTGAGCAACTTTAGAATATTTTAAACAGAAACAGAATATCAACAAAATGTATCGAAAATCGTCGCGCTTCACCTTCAGCTCGATCAAAATACTTCAAGAGCTGGCCAAAGACTGAGAGAATTCCAATGCGATCATCGATCGCGTGCCGAAGTTGCGACAATCACACGATCGATTCAATTAGTTCAATAAGAGAGTGACACAAAACGTGATCGAATGGCGTGCATCCAATTTCGAATATCATATCTTAAATTGCAAGAAACGAATGTTTACCCAAGTTCCTATAACTATTTTGAATACTCTGTCTGGGAGTTAAGTTGAAAATATTATAATAGAATTGAAAACATTAATTGGCTGAGACACAGAAAAGAAATTATATTTTACTCGAGATACTAGTAAAAGCATCCTCATTTAATTTAAATATATTCTTAATTTGAAGTGAATTTTTAGTTTAAGATAAAGATATGTAAAGAGCTACATACAGTTACTCAATAAAGTTTGCATGCACCCTAAATTTGTCAAATTTCTGCACAACAAAAAAGTTTTGATGCAGATTTCTTAATTAAATCTTCTATTCACCTAAGTTCCGTTTGAATGTTACAAAAATTTTTTTAACCCATTGAAAATTTAGAATTTTTGTAAGTCATCTTTTTCAACTTTTATCCTCGATTATTTAATAATAATATTTTGATGCAAAATAATTCTTCAAACAATTCTAAGAGTGATTTTTCAAAAATCTCTTTGCTAGTAGTTTTTATAATTTATTTAAAATTGCTAAAACGCTAATTTTTGTATGAAAAGAAGGAAAAAGGGATATAATGGTCATTTTTATCAAATATCATAAAAAATGCCATTTTGACATTGTAATTTGATGCCTGAAAATGTATTCTATTATAACAAAAAGCAACTATTATTAAAAACATGCAGTTTTTTGACAACTTTAAGTTTTCGACCTTGGTTTAATAATCTTCGGATTAGCCCATATTTTACATGTTGACATGAAAAGCAGATGTCAAACATAAGGGTTTTAATGATGTACAAACGATATTACTAGATGAGGATCCTATTTTACAGGGTATTAAGAGCTGTTCAATGACTGAAGAAGATAATTGAGCAAAGTATTTATGCAAATTGGTTTGTTTGTAAATAAACTCTATGGAATGCCCGCCTTTTTAGAGTTATAGCTCTCACTCTTCATGTCAATGGCCAATTGATTGCCTGAAATTGGCAAGATAAGAGAAAACTAGTTTTGGTTAACAAATGACAACAAATCAATGTGCCACAATTGGATGTGTGTTTACAAGTAAACATGGGTCATCACCACTAACATATCTACATATGTACACTAAAACAAGCTCCTAAAACAATACATAAATAGCTAACAAAAATAAATAGGTCAAATTCAAGCTGAAGAAATAACACACAGCACAACTGCTGACGCTGGCAGAGTGAGAAGCAGTCACAATAGCATTTAAAAACAACTTTAAAGTTAACCGAGAAATGTTTAAAGTATATGTCTTGCTTTTTTCACCTTTTCGTTATTTGTAAACAAATAAAGTTGGTATACAAAATGCCGGCAAAGTGCACGCACCGTTTTCGGAATTCCTACTGCTTTCTTCTAGAGTTCAACATTTTAGTTCAACTTGCTGAATAAGTCCAATCGTTCATTTTTCGGTCGTGAACTAAATCAGTCATTTAGTTCAGTTATTCAGTTGGTCAGTTGGTCATGAACTATGAACGATGAAAGATTTCTATTCAGTTGGTCTTGAACTATGAACTAGATGGTTTTTATTCAGTTGGTCATGAACGATGAAAGATGAATAGGTCATTTTGATCAGTTGGTCTGTTGTTTAAGCTGCATTTACACGGTCGGTTTCCGACCGACACTTTTTGACCGATGAAAAATGTTGCCATTCAACAAGCACTAAAAAATACCAAAATATACCAAAAAATGTCATTCTCACATGTAAAGTTTGCTTCGATGACAAACCGACGCTCTAAAATTATGCGTGCTTACACGAGACCGACGGTTTATTAACGTAAAGTGTCGGTCGGAAACCGATCGTGTAAATGCAGCTTTATGAAAGATAAACGATGTGAATAGGCTACAACTGTTTCTTTTTAGTGCGATGTGAAATGTGTTTTAAGTTATTAATAAGAATAGACGACAACTGCCAAATATATATTAAGGATTATTTTTTAATATTTTGGGTTATACCTATACCTTGGCTTATTGAAAATGAGCAAAATGAGGAAATTGTTATTTTTTTGGGCTTGAATAACCCTTCACACTGTTCGAAACTTAAAAATATATGAAATTAAAGCATTGTTACATGTACAATTTTTTTTAAAAGTTCTGACCAGCTGCAAAATGATCGGTTTAGTTCATGATTGACTGAATAAGTTCATTCGTTCATCTTAATGACCCGTTCATTTGAACTTTTTCAGAACGAAACGACACAACTCTACTTTCTTCAGGATCAGTACGCTGATCAAATTATAATTATACTTTAATGTTTATCACACAAAATTTATGAATATGTTTGTTTGAAGTGCTATCACCTTACTTCGATTCAAATTATCATTATATTACATATGAAATTCTTCACTACAACACATTTTCCACAGCAAAATGCTTTGGATTTGCATACCACGAGTACGCACTTCAACAGCTGAAAGTTGAGCGTTGCCATTCCGACCACATTTAGAGCGCCATCTATCTGACATGAGTTCAACTTTAGGCAGTTGAACAATGTATGTAGAAACATAAAGAATATTGTAAAAAAAAAATAAACTTAGTAAGTCATTGATTATGCATATATTTTTGTTTGCTTATTTTAATACACAGTCAATAAAACACAAAATACAAAATTCCAAAAAGAGCGCCACATCTTGTTATGCAGCCCTGGTTTTGTCTATCGTTTTCGCGCTGTGCAACACTGAAATCATTGTGCCGTTGTTAACACTCTCACAGATTCATGTTTTTCATTATGGCAATTTAATATAAACAACACTAACGCCAATTAATTTATTTAACGCCATAGGCACAGCTCAAACACCGGTCTTCTTTGTTGTGTTGCCATCGTAAAACCCAAAAAGTATAAGAGTCAACTGCAGCAGAGATCTGAAAACTCCAAAGTGAAACTAAGTCGGCAGCAGCAAACCAATACAGCATTTTTTTCAACAACAAGCATAATATGAAATGGGTAAGTCTCCAAATGCCGCAAAGCAATGTGCAGCAATGCATATTCAATATTTCTCCACCAACGGCAGCCAAATAGAGCTTCCTTCTCGTTTGACGGCCTTCGATTTTCATTAAAACTGCAAACACATCGCAAATGTGCGTGTATGTGTGTGCATGTGTGACTGTGTTAAGTCTCACGTATTGACCGACCTATCTATACATGTGCAAATGTGTGCATGTATGTGTGTGGAAAGAGCGGTTGCAATTTTTAACAGAACTTTGTTGATTCGAAGCGCGGCAAAAATTAATGCCGCAATCTGTTGTGACCTAATTTATTAATAGCTGTTAATAGCTAGTTTCCTATTCCCTTGCGTACTTTTACTGATTTTCGCTTAGCCTCGGACCACACCCCTTTCATGAAGGACATACAAAGAGGTTACATATTTTTAATATATTACATGCATACATACTTGTATAGATATGTATTGTATTTAGCTGCAACCAAGACACATAAAGACACTTAGTTATAGTTTCTTGATTATGACTCTTGTTATTTATCCGTTGTTGTTGCGTTCACTTTTAAATGGAAGTAAACATGTCCTTGTCACATTAATATTAATCCTTAACAGTAACCCTAGTCAGGTCCAACATTTTAACCAATATGATTTAAGAGTCTTCATTTTGTAGGCTTACGTGTAAACTATAGTTGAGTTAAACTATAATTTACTTACTTATTGTTAGCCTCCCACGCATTATCTTCGTTTTGTGCTTCCTATCCCGTAACGTTTTACAATATCTTCAACTGATTGTTGATATTTATATATTTTCAAAGCCTTGAAGTCAACGTTACTCAACGTTCTCTTACAGGCAATGCTGTGAGATCACTGAGCAAATCAGAGTGTTAAAAACAAATTATAAAATCCTAAAACAAAACGATCAAAAAATAAAATAACTTGTACATAGCTTAAGGTTAGCTTTGGTGAGAAGGTGGCTGAAGCAGCTCTGCAGCGGCAGCAACAGGCGACGACCGGCGACGATGTAAGTAGCGCCCGTTAACTCCTCCAATCTCAAAGTAAACCAATCCAATCAATAAAATACCATTTTGTTTTTTGCGTGTATTTGTTTTTCTTTATGTAGTAGAAGCAAACAAAATTGTAGCACCTCTTAACTGCAGAATTGGCAAATATTTTATCAACTATTCGCACCCCCTCACAACAAAAAACAAAAATTAATTAAAATTAATTTTCTTTAATTATGGCTAATATATCAACCAATTGGCCCGGCTACTTCGTATTTCTTTATGTTGCTAATCTCCCATGTACAAGTATATAAACACACGAGACACACTTAAATGGAGCCCCGTTGAAAACTTCTTAAATTTAGTGGAAATTTTCTAATCTATACTAAATGTCTTTTAAATGAATCATCAGCATATGTATAAAAAAAACCCAAAATGTGCACAAAATGCAGTGAACAATCTTTGATTTTTTATGCAAATAAAATTACAAATTATTAATAGATATAAAAGTTTTGAAAATTAGACTTAAAAAAAAATATAATATTTTTAAATTATATTATATAAGCAAAATGTTTAATTTAATTAATTAATTATAATAATCAATTTTTTATGCTCAAAATTGATCAAAGGTTTTTTTGAGTAACGATCGAACAATAAAAAAAGGTTGATTAATTGTTTTATTGATTAATCAAGCTTTTTTTATGCTTGAAAATTAAGAAAATGTTTTTTAAATAACTCTTTGAAACAGAAAAGACAAAAATATAGTTTGAACTAGCTGAAAACCAAAACAATTGTTTATCGATTAATTGAGGTTAATTGAAAAATTAAGTTAACTACGAAATGTCTTTATTCGATTTCTGTTGTGACTATACTTAGAATATACTCTTATCATGCTGGGCTCCAGAGACACCAAGACACATCTAAACTTGTGATATTTCATAGTTGTTATGCAATGCTAATCAATTTCATTTGGAATGACCCGTTTACAGACAATGCCCTCGGCCATCAGTGGCGGCGCGCATGGCCAGGTGCACATACCCAGCAATGAGGAATGTGGCATTCGAGACGTGTGGAAACATAATCTGGAGGAGGAATTTCGCACCATACGCAAGGTTGTGCAAAAATATCATTTTGTGGCCATGGATACGGAATTTCCGGGCGTTGTGGCGCGACCCGTTGGTGAATTCCGATCAACCGCCGATTATCATTATCAATTACTGCGCTGCAATGTGGATTTGCTGAGGATCATACAGTTGGGACTCACATTTATGGATGATGAGGGCAAAACGCCGCCTGGCTACTCCACATGGCAGTTCAATTTTAAATTCAATTTGAGGTGAGTGCACGGTATCATTATAAGTTAATCCGTATGATATGAACATTATTGGATTGCAGCGAGGATATGTACGCGCAGGACTCGATAGATTTGCTACAAAATTCTGGAATACAGTTTAAGAAGCACGAGGAGGACGGCATCGACCCAATTGAGTTTGCCGAACTGCTGATGAGCTCGGGCATTGTGCTGATGGATAACATTAAATGGCTTTGCTTTCACTCTGGCTATGATTTTGGATATCTGTTGAAGCTGCTCACCGATCAGAATCTGCCCGCCGATGAGAGTGACTTTTTTGAACTGTTGCACATATATTTTCCAAATATCTTTGATATCAAATATCTGATGAAATCGTGCAAAAATCTAAAGGGCGGCCTTCAGGAGGTGGCCGATCAGCTGGAGCTGCGTCGCGTGGGACCACAGCATCAGGCCGGCTCAGATGCGCTGCTCACGGGCATGGCGTTCTTCAAAATGCGTGAGGTACAACACACATTTGGTTTACACATTCAAATTGAAGAACCAATCGCATTCTTTAACTATGTGCTTGAGCACGCCATGCATCTTAAGTCGGTTGTCACTGTCTGTTTGCGTAGCAATTCCGTTCCCAGCAGTGTCAGCTTCGCCGACACCGACAACAGCAGCAGCAGCAGTAATCTCAGCACAGCAACAACAACAACAGATAACAATAACAACAACAACAACACCGAGACAATGGGAATGTTAATTTCACGCTCCCAATCTATAGGCCTTACCATAACAGTCTATGCAAATCCCGTTGTGTCAAGCACAACAACAACAACAACTACACAAAACACTTTGAATCCTTCCAAGCAATCTGAGCTTAATACTCAATGATGTTGTTGTCGATGTTGCTGTGCTTTGTTGTCATCACATTTAACTGGCTTTTTTAATTTCATGCACCTTTACTCATCATTTATCAGTTTTAAGGATTAATGTGTATATCATTGTGTACATAACTAGCATTTGAATTTTTCATTTTATGAACTCACTTATTATCATAATCCTAATTAGCTTTTAGACGCCGCTGGACACATACGATATGCAATTTGTTTGTTATGCCGCATGCCAAGCATTTTCATCGGCTAATTCACCCCTTCCCTCACACATTTTGTTAATCATGATGAAGAAAAATCATGCTCACACACACATAAGAAACATTGAAAATCTCTTTTACTTTTCTATTTAGTTGAAATTGCTTTAACCATGTCAAAACATGTCTTTTGTTATTATAAAAAAAAAAAAATTGAAAAAAATGAAAAACAAAAAAAAATGAACTGAGAAGGCGAATTTGAATTAAATGAATTGCAATTCAATTTTCTTTTTCATTATTGTTTATGGTTTTTGGGCCTTCATATTAATATAACACTTATTATCATTTTACACCTTACGCTTATTAAATGAATGCTTTATAATTTGCTTGGTTCTATTTTCATTACTTTAAATACAAAACAGTATTATCTACATTACAAATTATTATTATATTTATATTATACACCATCTATCAGTTGGTATTTTGGCTTTCTCCGAATTAATCTTAATAATAATAGTTTCTTTCTATAGATAGTTATTTTGTTACCTAGTCAGCTATTTAGTTTTAAGTTTTTTTTTTTATTAGATCTGTTTTCTTTTAGTGGATTAACACATTTGATCTAATACCGAAGCGTATTTTTATTTTTGTAATTTTAAGCGATATGGGAATATTCTTCCGTGCAGTTTCCATTGCATTGTGAATGTTGAGTATAGCAAGTGTTTAACCCGTTAACTCAAAATTAAGAAATCAAAAAAAAAAAAAACCCGAAGAAAATTTACAAAATAATACTACTACTGAATCAAAAGACAAAACACAAATAAATGGTACACGGTATGTAATTTATTATTTATTTAACAAAACTAACACCTGTCTCTCTCCCACTCTTACTGAATGACAATTGTTTGTTGTAGTTGTTGTTGTTGTTCGACATAACATTGCATTTAAACATTAAAATCGCTTACACAGCATGCTTTAATCACCAAAAACTAAGAAAATACACATTTATCCTCCCGAAAACGAATCTTTCAGCAGCTGCTTTGCCAATTTGATAATAATAACTTAACTACATAATCTCTTGTTCAATACTATATATAGTATACTAACTTTTGACCTATTTACAGATGTTCTTCGAGGATAACATTGATCATGCCAAGTACTCTGGTCATTTATATGGCCTTGGCACGTCGTTCATTGTGAATGGTACCAACTTCCATGAGAGCAACGGCGAGGCGAATAACGCCTCATGATTCATCCTGATGAAGAACGCCGTTGTGCACGACAAGAAATTCGAACAAGTTGCTGGAGCTGCTTCGGCCGCCTCTCTCCCAGCCCCGACATGAACCAGGCAATTCACAACAATAACAAGAAACACATCAAAAAATACATCCCCAATTACGCAATCGCAATACACAATTTACTAAGAAAGAAAAAAAAAGAAACAGAAATTTTCTACGCTTTTGATGAAAGTTTCTACACAAAGTAGATGTTTTACAACCACTTTAAAAAAAAACACACACTTAGAAAAAAACAAATAAAAAATGTAAAACTAAGCGAAACAGAAGAGTTAAAATCACTTTCAAGATCTTTGTCTTAAATGTGTTAGGAAACAAATTATGAAAAATAAGCTAATATGTATAAGCCAATGTGTATTTGTATAAAAAAAAAAACAACAAACCAATATATTTAAACTTTTTAAATTAGAAAATTTACCAGTATTTTATTATTAAAGGGCGAAGAAGATTGATTTCAACAGCGCGCGTAAAACAATAGGGACTGTAAAGCAGGCCATCCACAGTCGAATTTGTTTGACGAACTGTTCGACGAACAAGAATTGCATTTGCCCACTAACTATTTCAAACATTGCTTGCAAACATCATTTGTAGAATATTTTCAGAGAATAAACATGTCATTGGATGAAGATATGTTACAGTTATTGCCTTGATGGCTTTACATATTTAATTAGAGAAAAGAATACTTATTTCGCATATTTTTGCTCTTATATGCCTCGCTTTTTGCATGCCCCAGTGCTGATTCATCTTGCAGGCAGTAAATAAACTCCAGCAAAATAGCTTCGACATTTGTAGCATTTGTTTACGCTACGAAAACTATTGACAAATGTTGTTTGCGCCAACATTGCCATCCATTGTCGAATTGTTCAATCGAACACAGGCAAGATAAAATCAGTTATATTTTTCTCGAACAAAACGTACAACACAAAATTTGAACGTGTTCGTGTCCACCAACGACGAAAATGCGGATGGTCCGCTTTAAAGCATAGTACGCTCTAGCCGAAAATATTTTTGCATGGCCAAAACTTCATATAAAAAAAAGGGTTGCAAACATGCTCGAAATTATTTTGTAAGGCCATTTCTAAACGTATGTACGCTGTACCTAAATATGGGCAGCTCAGAATATTTTCTGCCGTTTTACAACACTGTTTGGTCCACAGATGGCAGCTTTATTTTGATCTTTCAAAACATCGATTGAATCGTTGTTTTGACTAGTCGAAATATATGAACAACAATGGCGGGAAAAAATAAGCAGCAAAATAAGAGCCGAATTGATGTCTTCGAAAATGAAGAACGAAACAGGCTAATTGAAGAGCTGAGAGAGAGGCCAATCATATGGGATTTAACCGATAAAAAGCATTTTGATGCGACTTTTATCAAAAGTGCATGGGAAAGTATTGCAGAGGCCGTTAATCCGAAAATTATGGTATTGGTCGCTGCTACTTCACTGATCAAGTCCATTTGGTCACTTTGATTATTTTAAATTGTATTTACTTGTTTGTTGTGCACAGCTGACGCAACAGTGTGACCACAGCAGCAAAGGACCAACAATCTCTCAACTTTTTAGTGATTTTTGGTATTTTGCTGTCACACTGAATTCTGTAAGGCCCAACCTCAAAACATCGAACATTTCGAGCGTCTAAAATGTTTTCAGCTAGAGCGTACTACGCTTAACGAACAACAGCTGAACAGGGTTGCCAATTTAGCTATTTTCTGGTCATTTCTGGCGATTTACAAATGCCAATAGCGGTTGACGGAATAATAGCTAAACTGAGATTATAAATTTAAAATCTAAATTTTAGATTACCCTTCAAGATTGATAACCGGATCAAATCGATATTTTCTCGGTAGATAACACTGTGTGAAAGTCCAAAAACTTCTGGGATGCGACATAGCGTAGGTTGTAGATATAGTTAAATAGAATTTTGTGGCGTACTAGAATTTTTTGTTGCACATCGAAATTTTGAATAACGGTACAAAAACCGTTTTTTCGAGGTTGATGGAGTCTAAAAATTCGATGTCCTAAACTATGCGTCCTACAATAAATTTAAAAACGTCGTTGGAAAGTGAACGGTGTATTACACTGCAATATCGGATAAATATTGAGGGAGCTACATGTAAAAATATATGAATTTTTTCAGTTTTTTGCGACATTACCCAACTTTGAACGTAAATTAATAAGTTAAATTTGTAGAAAGCAACTACTTTTTGGTATGTAGTTTCAAAACACATTTAATTTTACGTCTTCTGCTTTTTATTAAAATCGAGTGATACTTAGCTGAGTTATTAATTTTTTTAGAAAAAAAGTCATGGGAAAAAACTCGTTTGTTAACTACTTTGCTAACAGAATATGAGGGGATGGGGAAATGGCGCAATAATGGCGCAAATATCACCATTTTGAGCAATTCTGTTTCAGAAAATCTATTATAGCTTGGCGAATTATTGTCCGATTTTAGAAAATGGACTCACGTTTTACTCGTAAAAATGTATTCTTTTTAAATAATACTACTGTGGGCAAAAAGTACCGGGAATTTTAAATTTAAGAAATTTTGGGATTCCAATCGGAAAAAATGTTTGTACTTTTAGGTTGGCACTACTATCATTAACATCTGTGCAAAATTATGCGTTAAAATATTCATTAGTGAATAAGTTACGATTAGTTTTGTACGACGCCAAATGTGCATTTGGCGATTTTGATTGAATCTCCTCAATCGACCCGAAGCGATGTCCTCGGAGAGGTCTTTTGAGCTTAGAAAATAGCCAGAAGTCACACAAAGATAAATCAGGCGAAAAAAGTAGCTGCGGGACAATTTTGGTCGAGTTAGAACACATAGAACAGGGGCAGTATGAGAGGGCGCATTATCATGTTGCAAGAACCATGAGTTGTCAGCCCATAGTTCTGGCCTCTTTTTACGCATAGCTTCGCGCAAACGACGCATATCGCTCAAAAAATATTCCTTGTTAACAGTTTGGTCGGTCGGAAGGAATTCATAATGAACTACAACACGATAATCCAAAAAAACTGTCAACATGACCTTGATTTTTGAGCGAATTTGACGCGATTTTTTCGGTCTCGGCCCACCTTTTGCCGATATTCGCTCGATTGATCGGTAGTTTCCATGTCGTAAGCGTAGATCCAAGTCTCATCGCCCGTAATAATGCGTTTTATAATATCCTGATAGTCAGAAAACATTGTTTCACACACTTCCACGCGGAGCTTTTTTCGATGAAATTGACCGTTTTTTGGCACAAAAATCGCCAAATGCACATTTGGCGTCGTACAAAACTAATCGTAACTTAAACACTAATGAATATTTTAACGTATAATTTTGCACAGATGTTAACGATAGTAGTGCCAACCTAAAAGTACAAACATTTTTTCCGATTGGAATCCCAAAATTTTTTAAATTTAAAATTCCCGGTACTTTTTGCCCACAGTAGTAAAACAAGTATAACGGGTTTATATCAAAATAGTGTTCGAAAACATCACCAAAGTCAAAAAAGTTGTAAAAAAAACCAACAAAAAATTAGTTTACCTATCAAATACTCCAATATAGGAAATGAAACCTGTTAAGTCATGTATGGCACGTTTAAAGACCTAAGTTTCTTCTATCTAAAACTGGTAAGAAAATCGGTGGATATTTGACGAAGCTATGGACGCATGAGTGAGTGCAAGTACGAAAAAACGGTTTTTGTACCGTTATTCAAAATTTCGATGTGCACCAAAAAATTCTAGTATGCAAAAAAAATGTATTTATCTATACCTACAACCTACGCTATGTCCCATCCCAGAAGTTTCGTTTTGATTTTTTTTTGTAACACAGTGTAATATATTGCGTGTCAAGAGACTTGCATTGTACATATTTTGGAGCACCTCAACTAGTCAACATCGCAAATCGGAGAATATATATTGGAAAAAAAAATTGACAACACTGTCATTTTTTGGGCCGAAGTTAATAATTATGTAAGTGGATGCGGGAGTCAATAAACCTTTTTGAAAACTGTTATCATTTGTACTTAGCCTCTTGCCCTTTTTCCAACTAAATGAACATTGTCAAGCAACACTGAAAAATAAATTGTATATTGACACATTGAATAGCGTTTTACTAAAATTGTCTAGTTTGTTTTAAATGCAAATCTAGCTTATTTATGCCCTGGAGAGCAGTGCTGCCATAAATCGATAACAAAAACAGGCCAGAAAAAGTGACAAAAAAGGCCAAAAATTTAAAAAAGTGACAAAAAATTGGGACGTATCTTTAAATTAAAATTCATTCAAGAGAACATGCATATTTATGTTTTATGTATTAATATTTATTTATTATTATTAATTATTGTTTATTACTTTTTTTTATATTATTTTTCAATATTATATTAATTGTATTATTATTTATTTATTTATTTATTAACATTGATTGTATTATTATTATTAATTGTATTGCCTCGTCAACAGCTTCGTCTTCGGTTTCAATTGTTTCGCTTTTATATGCTGATGACGTTCATTTTAAAGTATTTTTCGGGAACTTTGTACAGTGGCTTACAGCTTAAAGCCTAGTACCGACGTGAGATAAATTTTTAGCGGCGGAAAATGCACAATATTTAGCTGTCGACGAGCGTAAAGCCAGAGTTGCCAATGCAGCACGGAAAAATAACATAAAATGGAATGGTAACTCTATGCGTCAGCAGCGGTTTATTTTAAATATGAACATGCAGAGCTGATTTGCAAAAAAGAGGAGAGAATAGGCAATGAAAAATGTATATTAATATTAATAGAGGAGAAATATGCGATGGCACGCAAGCACAGCGGGTATTTGGTGCACCTATCGCTTTTGAACTTTTCACGTGGATTCTCCCTCTAAATTAATGAACAAATACAAATATCGGCCTCTTCTCCACCTCATTAATTAGCAGAATTATGTCTGCTGTCTCGAAAAGATCCAATCTGCTGTTTTTGTTAATTTCACCGCCATTACTTTTGACTTATTGTGAGAGAGTGAGATAGATAGACACCGAAATATATAAGAAATATATTTTTCGCTTGGCTTGACAGCTGTTTCAAACAGTGCTGGATAACGGCCGTTCCTTATCTGGCAACTCCTGTTTTTAGTTGACGTGCCGGACCGACAATCGGAGATAAATGTCGTCTTCTTCTTATTCACCTTACGCCAGCGTTTTTTTTATATGGAGTTTGACCTTACGCTAGGCCTTTTTTCTGACGTCGGTACTAG